>NW_019014687.1:2125808-2139458 GCF_000150535.2 Carica papaya
TAAAATAAATAAATAAACAAATTCCAAATTAAATTAAATTAAATTAAAAATAAAAATAAAAATAAAATCTTGGGTGTTACAACTCTCCCCCCTTAAAGAAATTTGGTTCCCCAAATTTGCCTCTTATCTTGGTCGAACAAATGGGGATACTGGGCTTTAAAGTCTGATTCTA
Source organism: Carica papaya (assembly GCF_000150535.2). The sequence continues at coordinate 2,125,981 of NW_019014687.1, forward strand.
GCTCCCAGGTAGCCTCCCTTGGCGAATGGTCTGCCACACTACCTTTACAAATGATATTTTCCGGTTGCGGAGTATTCTGCTCTTTCAGTCCGTGATACCGACTGGTACTTCCTCATAAGATAAGTTCTCTTGGAGTGGAAGCGGTTCATGAGCCAAGACATGAGAGGGGTTCGGGTTGTACTTACGTAGCATGGATACATAGAACACATTGTGGACCTTAGAGAGCTCTAGAGGCAGTGCTAGTTTGTAGGTGGCAGTACTAATCCTGTCCAAGACTTCATATAGTCCAATAAATCGGGGGTTCAGTTTTTCCCTCATGCCGAACCTACTAATTCCTTTGAAATGAGTGACCTTAAGGAACACCCGGTCGCCTAGTTCAAACGTTAAATCTCTTCTCCAGGTGTCCGCATAACTCTTCTGCCTGCTCTGAGCCGTCTGAATGTTCTTTCTGATTTTAACTATTTTAGACGTGGTCTCAACCACCAACTCTGGGCCGAAAAATTTTCTGTCGCCCACTTTTTCCCAACAAATCAGTGATCTGCATGGGCGCCCATATAACGCCTCATACGGAGCCATGTCAATGCTCGCTTGGTAACTGTTGTTGTAGGCAAATTCTATCAAGGGTAGATGGTCGTCCCAATAGCCCCTAGAGTCAAGAACAAAAGCTCGGAGCATATCCTCAAGTGTACGGATTGTCCTTTCTGATTGTCCATCCGCCTGAGGATGGAAGGCAGTACTGAGAGACAGCTTTGTTCCCATGGCCTGTTGAAAGCTACTCAAAAACCGAGAAATGAACCTGGGGTCCCTGTCGGATACCACTGTCACTGGAACTCTATGCAATCTGACTATTTCCCGGATATACCTTCTTGCCAACTTGTTCAAGGGATCGGTCATCCTGATGGCCAAGAAGTTGGAAGACTTGGTAAGCCGGTCAACAATTACCAGATGACGTCATGTCTTGAATGTGCATTGGGAAATTCCGTTACGAAGTCCATAGCGATATGTTCCCACTTCCACTCCGGGATCGGTAAGGGCTGAAGTAACCCACCTGGGCGTTGATGCTCTGCCTTGACCTACTGACATACCAAGCATTTAGATACAAAGTCAGTTATGTCCCTCTTCATCCCATTCCACCAAAACTGAAGTCGCATGCTTTGGTACATTTTGGTGCTTCCGGGATGCATGACAAACTTAGAGCTATGGGACTTTGTCATGATATCTCTCTTTAATTCACTATCGTCTGGAATACACACCCTGTCCTGGAACCAGAGTAACCCATTAGCAGAGACTCAGAATTCTGAGCTCGCTCTCTGTTCTGCATCATTCTTACGAGCTACTAGGGTGGGGTCGACTGACTGAGCTTCCTTTATTCTCTGTATTAACTCGGGCTGGACAGTCAGACGGCCCAAACATGCGACTCTCTTCAGGTCTTGAAGCCGAACCTATTGTGTGGCCCCAATTTGCCTACGTTCTGAAACCATTAAGTGGGCTAAGATACCTGCACTTTTCCTACTGAGGGCATCTGCCACCACGTTGCCCTTACCCGGATGATACAAAATATCACAATCATAGTCTTTAAGGAGTTCCATCCACCTTATCTGACGCATGTTGAGATCCTTTTGAGTGAATATGTGCTTCAGACTCTTATGATCGGTATAGATCTGGAAGGTCTCTCCGTATAAATAATGGCGCTAGGTTTTTAAGGCGTGTATGATTGTGGCAAGTTCCAAGTCATGGGTGGGGTAATTCTTCTCATGATTCTTTAACTGTCTGGACCCATAGGCTATGACCTTCCCATGCTACATCAGGACACAACCAAGGCTTAGATAGGAGGCATCACTATAAACTGTATATCCTCCCGATCCACTCGGTAAAGCTAGTATGGGTGCAGTGGTCAGCCGCTCCTTTAATTTTGAAAAACTTCTCTCACAGTCCTCATTCCACTCAAACTTGGCATTTTTCTTTGTGAGCTGGGTTAGGGGTGCCGCTAGACTAGAGTATCCTTCGATGAACCTGCGGCAATAACCTGCCATTCCAAGGAAGCTACGGATCTCCTTGAGTAATGTCAACTTTTCCCAGCCAAGTACTGCTTCAACCTCTTCGGAATTCACTGATACTTCTTCCTTCGATATGATGTGTCCTAGGAAGGTGATCTGCTCAAGCCAGAATCCACACTTACTCAACTTTGCATATAACTTCTTCTTTCTGAGATCCTGCAAAACTTGGGCTAGGTGGTGAGTATGCTCTTCTCTGCTTTTTGAATATATCAAGATGTCATCAATGAACACAATAACAAATTAATCCAAGAATTCTCTGAAGACCCTGTTCATCAGGTCCATAAAGATGGACGGGGCGTTGGTTAGTCCAAATGGCATGATCAGGAACTCATAGTGTCCGTACTTGGTTCGAAAGGCCGTTTTGGGGATGTCTTATGTTCTTATTTTCACATGATGGTAACCTGATCGCAGGTCTATTTTAGAGAAGACCTGCGCACCCTGTAGCTGATCGAAGATGTCGTTAATTCTGGGGAAGGGATATTTGTTCTTGATTGTGACATTGTTCAATCCTCTGTAATCAATACACAGTCTCAACGTTCAATCTCCCTTTCTGACAAACGTGACTCCGGCACCCTAAGGAGACACACTGTGTCTAATAAAATAACTGTCTTGCAATTCAGTGATCTGTTTCCTCAGCTTTTCTATCTCAACGCGGCTCATGCGGTAAGGAGCAACCAAAATGGGCTGGGTGCCTAGTTGTAGGTCTATAGTGAACTCAACTTCCTTGTCCACTGGCAGTCCGGGCAGTTCGTTCGGAAACACATCTGGAAAGTCTCGGACTACCGAAATCTCTTGGATATAAATTTCCTTCTTGGGCTTGCCTAGTTAGAGACAATAGCAAGATTAAAATACTTGAAAATTAAGAAAATTTGCCATCAAGGAATAAGTATAAAATGATTTTATTAATTTGTAAATGACTCATCATTAGGAGGATTGAATACAATCTTCTTGTTAAAGCAATCTATGGTGGCGTGATACGCCGCTAACCAATCCATCCATAAAATTACATCAAAATCCCCTGTGTCTAACCCTATTAGGTCTACACTCAGTTTCCTATTTGCTATCTCCATGGCACAAGCCCTGTAGACAACTTTCCCTAATAGTGTTTCACCCCCAGCAGTAGACATAAATAACATTGAATCAAATTTATCAGGTGATACATTAAGTTTGGATGCAAAAACATGTGAAACAAATGAATGTGATGAACCAGTGTCAAATAAAACATGAACAATATGGTCACAGATAGTGTACATACTCTGTACCACGTCCGTGTCGGCGTCGGCATCCTGCTAGGTGAGGTTGTAAATCCTGCCCTGAAAAGGAGGTCTTTCTTGGTTCTGGTTCCTCGGGCACTCTCTTACATAGTGCTGGGCACTATCATATATACGACAAGTGTTGTTGAGGCGATAGCATGGTCGGTCCTTGTGATCCCTGCCGCAGTGCTGATAGATCTTGCCATGTACTGCCCCTGGAGCCTGAGGGGGAGCTTGGATCGCCAATCTGGGCCTCTTATTTTGTTGGACAGGCGCAGTAGGTGCTGGTCTGCGGGGTAGAACTGAGGGTCTGTGACTCTCTGATGACTGGGAAAGGGTGTTGAAACTCCTCTCCACGATCTGCGCCTTTGCCAGAACAGCTGAATATGTCTTGAGCTCTAGTACCAACAAATGCCGCTTGATCTCTGGGTGGAGGCCCCACTGGAACCTTCTAGCCTTTCTGGCCTCATCCATCAATGTCTCAGGGGAGTATCGGCCCAGCTCTAGGAACTTACGAGCATACTCCAACACTGTCATGTTTCGCTGGACTAGCTGAACAAACTCCGTCTCCTTTAAATGTCAAATGTGCTCGGGGAGGTACTCAGCATGAAAGACGGCTAGGAACTGCTCCCAAGTGACAGGCGTGGGCAGGGTGGTCTGCTTGAGCTCCCACCAACGATCTGCTTCCCCCACCAGCATGTAAGAAGCAAGAGTAACCCTCTGTTCAGGAACCACTCCTAAGGTCTTGAAAGCCTTCTCTGTCTCCGCCAACCAGTACTGGGCATCTTCGAAAGAGGACTCCCCTGCAAAAGTGGAATGGTTTACTCTCCTGTACCTCTCTACGTAGCCCAGGTCAATCAGGAAATGAGCTGGGTCCCGTGGAAAAGGGACTGGGCCGGGCTGAGGATAGATTGGGGGGCCCTGTGGTGGCACCTACTGATATAGTGGGGGCACCGGATCATACTATGGTGGTGCCGGGCAATACTGTGGCAGATGCACTAGATTATACTGCGACAGTGGTACCGGGTGGTACTTTGGAGGAGCAGGCTTTTGCCGGGGTGGCTCGGGATCCGCTCGCTGTAGCAGTGGCTCAAACTATGATAGTGGGGGAGGGTCGGGTAATTCCCTTCTCTCCTCTCGACCTTGTTGAGCAGCAATGATCTTTTCGAGCATCTCAAATATTCTGTCAACATCCTCCCGAAGCGAATCATCCCGGGCTGCTCGGTTTAGTGAGGGTCTCCCCCTCCTCATCTCTTTGCACCTGCGATCCAGGGAAGTCAATGAATAGTTCCGTTTTATCATTTATTAGGCTTTAATGCCGTGATAGGAAATAGGGTGAGAGATCCTTACTTGTTTTGGAGTCTGAAATCGGGTTCTCACTGCGCCTACGGGCAGTCCCTAGATTCCTTAAATTTTTTTCAGAAATTGAAACACACTTTCCGTACCTACACATGTCCCCAAAAAATCTCAAATCAGACCCAGGGCCCTTTCGGCCAATTACAGAAAACTGAGGCTTATCAGCGACGGGGCTCTCGGGTGCGTCGGCTCCTCCGGCGCGAGTTGCAGTTTGGTGTTTTGCTCATGTCAACCTGTAGAGAAAAGGACGGTGGTCACGGTGGTATAAAAATTACATCGAACGGGAACCGGAAAGTGCCTCAATCGAAGGTAAAAATTGAGAAAACCCGCGGCGGTGTTTTTTGGCTAATTGACCGGTGGTTTGGCTCTGATTTGGCCACAGGGAGGTTCAGCATCGAAAAACGAGCCAAGGGGAGAAAATTTACCTCGTTTGGTGGCCAAAAAATTCTCCGGTGCAGCGGCGGGTGGCGGCGGCTGGTATCTCCGGTGGCTGGGTCGACTTCTTCGGCGAGGGTTCTGGCGGCTAGGGTTTGGGGTTGGGTGTGGATGCGATTATTTATAACCCTCCCCTTTTAATCTGAGCCGTCCATCATGATTTAATCTGTGCTATTCGATCGCGATTAAATTGGAAATAAATCAAGACCGTCCATCCGTGATTAAATCTGGACCGTCCGCACGCGTGAGATATGGGCCGTCCGTGCGCGCACGAACGGATCTGGGCTGTCCGATTGCACGCATGCGGATCGCCCACGTATCTCCGTCATGTGTGGCTTCTCGCGTCAGCGTCCTGCCACGCGGTGTGTCCTGGTTGACCGGAGCTGCTGACCGGACTGCTGACACAGCTGCTGACATGGTGCTATTTTTTTAAATTGTGTTTTGACCTCCGGTTTTCGATTTTCTTTTCAAAAACACCCACAGAATCCAAAATTTCACCACTTTTTCCGAAATTCAATTTTAATTCAATCCCAAAAGAAATTTTACCCTATTTTATTATTATTATTATTTTTATTTCTATTAAATTAAATTAAATTAAATTAAAACCTTATAAATTAATTATTAAAATAAAATAAAATAAACAAAATTAAAAATTAAAATAAAATAGAATAAAAAAAAAAATCTTTGGGTGTTACATGAGGTGTGTGTTATGTTCTAGGTCACCTAGTGATGGACTGTTGTGATCAATATATGTTTTGACTGTGTGAGTGCATCCCCTTGTCATAGTAGAAATCCTAATCCCACAATGATACTAATTGGATAATGGATTCATCCGTTTAATCTAAAAAAAACTCTAAAACTTTAATACCTTTAATTTGATGACTATGTTGAGGAAAATCAGAATCATGGATATCTATTGACAGATTACAGATGTCTCAATTTGACCAAAAATTTGTGAAAAATTTTAGTATGTGAATTAAAGAGAACCTGATAGATGAGCATGGTTTTAGAACTAGATGTGATGTGAAAATAATGTGAGATATGAGTGGTTACAATTAGGGAATTAAGAAAGGAAAGAAATTAGAGGGATAATGAGAAAGAGAAATTTTGAAAGATAACTAGTAAAGGGGAATAGTAATGAGAAAAAACTAGTTGAAGTTAGGAGAACAATGAGAGATGAGATAGGAACTGAAATATCTCTGCATTTCATGGTTGTCAAATATAAAGGGCAAAAAAATTTACATTTCTAATTGACTGGATATTGGTATGTTACATGCTTATGGTGTAATCTATTCGATATACTTACTGAACCTGTTATTTTGCTCATTTCTTTTAAATTCTAATAATTTTTCAAATCAGACTGAGGAAGATAATTTAGAAAGCTAAATTAGGAATTTCATGTTTTAGTTTTATCTAGTGAGTTTTAGTCCAATTGTGGACTCTACAGAATTTTATAACCTCATAATGTAAATTATGTTACATATTGTACAAGAGATGAATAACTTATATTGTATTTTAATTTAAATTTATATTATATTTTTTGGTTCAGTTGTGTTTGGCAGCGTGGTTTTTCGTTGGGGAGCTGCGGACTATCACATTGTTGTGCTCGTAGATCCCATTTGATGAATTTTCCTTTACTCCCCATTTCTTGCTTACCTGCTTTTAAGGACTCACTTTCTTGGGAGGCTAACACTTATTTTGTTTAAAGAAAAAAAGACAAATAGAAAGACAGAGAGGCTGGTTGCACAGTTATTGAGGTTTGAAATGGTGAAGAAGATAGACCTGGAATGTAAAGGCCCAAAAACTTAAAAGAAAATAAATTATAAATTGAATGCGGAAGTGAAATAATAAAGTTAAAGTTTATATTCCTTATACAATAATTTAGAATACCCAATAGGGTTACGGGAATGACTATTCTAAAGGAACAAGCGAAAAATTAAAGAAATAAATGAAAAATAAACAATTGGACATCCTATGACGACCTTCACTATCATTTGAAGGGAGTCCGGGTGGTGAACTATTCACAACCCCCTTATTGATCGGGATCTGGATCTTGGTCCTCTTGATATGAAATGATTAATGAAATGGTGAGCTACACTAACTCAGTAAGAATATCACATTACTCACCGATACAAAAATGAAGATTGGTAAAAATTATAAAAACAACCAATGGAACTCTTCACTTAAGTAAATTCATTTATCATAAATAAAATTATTTATTGCATACTTACCGTAGTGAGATTTCCAAAACCGTCTTATAGAGGCAATATCACAAACAACATCATAATCTCATATTCAATTGGTCAGAAAAACAAGTTTCTTTTTTTATTTTCTTGCTGGCATCCTTAAGGGTTTATAAGGATATTCTACTATGCGTGAACTCATATCAAAAGTTGTCAACTAACCAGCCGTTCTCATACTCCGCTCGGTATGAGTGCAAAAAATACAATCCCTCAATATCCCATCCGGTATGTGGGTGAATCAGGCTGTCCCTATACCCCGTCCGGTATGAACACCAAAAATACCATTCTCAATACCCCATCTGATATGAGGGTGAATTAGGCTGTCCCCATACCTCGTCCGGTATGAACGCCAAAAATACCATTGATCGATACTCCGTCTGATATGAGGTAACATTCATGGTAGGGTTTCCTATGTACTCGGTCCGTCCACCATCTCTTAGGATATCCAGTAAAACAATCATTTTATTAATTCACTTAACTAAGAAATTTTTCATTTACATTTAATTTTCAGTTTCATAATTTAACTGTAAATGCAAAACAAATGATACATGCATCAAGAAAATACAACTGAATCATCTTACCAATTTAAGTGTATTATCATGCATTTAAAACTGTAAAATCAAACAATCAATTAAAATAGGACAAACAGTAATAAATAACTGATTCCGGCTCCATTAGTAACATGTAATTAATTCTTGAAATTTTTTAAATTACACAAAATACCATATTGTTTATAATTAGACTTTAATTCTATAATAGAGAATAAGGTGAGAGATTCTTACTCGAATCGGTGTTTGAAATATCGAACTTTCTACTGCGCCTACCGGGGGTCCCCGAGTTTTCTAAATTTTTCTGCGGAGATAAAAACACACTTTATGTACTTAAAAATACTTAAAATCCTAAAATTGGTATTAAAAATTCTTTTTCGGCCAATTTCAAAGTTCTCACACGGCAGCACCGCCGTGCTCCGGCAACGACACCACCACCGTAGTCCGGCAACGGCACCACCGCTCGCAGTGGAGGTTTGCCTCGGTCTGGCCGTTTTCGGCCGGTTTTGACCGATTTTATACACATTCCTATGAGAAAACACGTTAGAGAGTCTCGGTTTGCCAAAAAAAGTCAAAAAATAGAAACCTACCGTGGTAAAATTTTTTGGTGCGGCGGCTCCGTCGACTCACCTTTATGGCTGGGTGTTTTCCTTCAGTTAACCTATAAAACAAAATAGTAATCACAATGGTAGAAAAATCGTACAAAACAAAAATCGAGAAGGGGCTAATCGGAGGAGGTTTCGGGTTTTGCCTGTAGTTTTTGTTTTATCCGCCGTTTTTTTGCTTCGATTTGGCCATGGGGGTGCTCGAAATTAAATTCCGAGCGGATAGGAGAATTTTTACATTCTTTGGTGGTCGGAGGTTACTCCAACGCAGCGGTCTGCTCCCTTTTCTGGCGGAAGGCTGGCGGCTAGAGTTTGGGTTCGGTGTGATGTGAGATATTTATACCCGTCTCGCGTCAATCTGAGCTATTCATCGTGTTTGATATCGACTGTCCGGTCGCGTTTAAAGAAAAAATAAATATGGATCATTCATCACGATTTGATCTCGACCGTACGATCGCGTTTAAAGAGAAAATAAATATGAACCGTTCATCATTATTTGATCTTAATCATACGATCGCGTTTAAAGATGGAACAAATCTGAATCGTTCATTGTGTTTAGTCGCGACCGTTCGATCGTGCCTGAGGAGGGAACGGATCTGGACCGTCCACGCGCGCGGGAATGTTTCTAGACCGTCCGATCGCAGGACATGTGGATCGCCAGTGTGGCCTCCTGCGTGGTACTGAGTCAACGTGCATTGCCACACAGTGCGCTTCGATTTATCGAGACTGCTGACTGAGTAGTTCTGATTCTCCAGTTTCTGATTTTTCTTTAAAAAATACAATCCGAACTCAAATTTTCACTTTTTTCCAAAATTATTTTCAATTTCATCTGTAAATTATTTTCAATCTCATCTGAGTAGTTCTGATTACACTAAATATGTCTTTTTTTTTCTGTTCTAAACAGTAAACACCACTTAATCACTCGGCTCTCTTTTTATGTTCCTCGACTTTATCCGCAATCCGCGACAGAGCTCTTGACGACCTCTCTCTAGGCTTCAATGGCGGACTCGCTTCTGCTCAGTTGGCTCTGCTGTTAACCCATTCGCTGTGGCTGCCGGACCTTGAGCTTCTTCTTTTTCAAGCCCTATCAACTATGGCCTCCCGCCCGAGATGGGCAGAGCACAAGAAATCCTCTCGAGTCTTTTTCAATGAAAAAGAACGAGATTAATTAAAATTAATATATTAATTTAATTAATTATTTAAAATTAATCACTAATACCATCATCTGAAATATTGACGGGGTAATGAAAATGAGAAATTTTATATTTTTTATAAAAAAAAATAGAAGAAAAATATTTAAATAATAAAATAATATAAGAAAAAATTTGAAAAGTTTTTATAATAAAATAAAAATAAGTTATTGCTATTTTGTTTGAATTAAGAGTAACTAAAATTTCAATAATTTGATTATTTTTATTATTATTTATAACCTTTTAGGAACTAAAAATGAGTCTGGTGGCCTAATTTTACTGGGGGCTCCGATTGACATAACCAAGCTTAAGTCCGGATCGTTTAACACCTCTAGCCCTTCCTTTTATATATATTTATAAAAAAAAAGTTTTTGCTATTTAACTAATAAAACTTAACCTTTTTCAAAAAATATAATTTAATACTTATATAATATTTTTTATTTAAAAATTTATTAAAATCTAATTTAATTTAATTTAATTATTACAGTTTTATCAATATATAAATTAAAATTTTAATTATATTAAATTAAATACACTCACTGTTAATCTATAATGTGCTTTTATAGAAAATTGTTAGGTGCTGGTATTAACACAAATTCACTAATTATATTTTAAAATCTGTTAAAAAATTTCAGGTGTGATTTTAATGATTAAAAATTTTAGCAAAGGTGTCAGTGTGGGGCGCGACGAGGTTGGACGTGGCTAACATGCAAAAGACCGTATAAGAAAGATGGCGAAGACCCTGGATTTCTGGTTCTGGGATATGCTTCTTGCATGTTTTATAAATCTTCTCCTATTTTCTCCTCCTTAACAGAAGCTAATGGCACAAGCAACATTTACGCTGTATGGCGAGAAAATTGAGTCGTTTAGGCTCTTAAGTGGCCACATCATCCCTGCCGTTGGATTGGGAACTTGGAGATCTGGCTCTCAAGCCTCCAACTCTGTCTTCACTGCAATTGTGGAGGTACCTACTATTTTCTTTTCGCTTACATCTTCGTTTCATACAAGCTAACCCACTGAGCTTTTTTGACCATGGATATAGGCTGGTTACAGACATGTAGATACAGCTGCAGAGTATGGAGTTGAAGGAGAGGTTCTTCCCCTTTACTTTTTGCTTTATATAACTGGGCAATAAATGTGTACATTTTACCTCTTCTTTCTCAGGTGGGGCATGGAATAAAGGCAGCAATTCATGCGGGTGTTGAAAGAAGGCATCTCTTCGTAACATCTAAACTCTGGTATATGTGTGTGTGTGTGTGTGTCCATTTCTACTCTCGAATTGCAACAACTGCCTAGTTAGAACATTCTTTCTTGTTGGTGAGCATGTAGGTCTTCGGGCTTTTCTCCAGAAAGGGTACGGTCTGCATTGAAAAATACCCTTCAAGAGCTTCAGCTCGACTATCTTGATCTTTATTTGGTAACTTAACTCTATATATATAATTGCAAATCATATATACAGGAGTATTATATATATATATATGTATAAGGCATTAGTGAACTAAGAAATTGCCGGTTATAACAATAGATCCACTGGCCATTCCGGCTTAAAGAAGGAGCCAGCAGGCCTCCCAAAGCAGGGGATGTTCTGGACTGTGACATGGAGGGAGTATGGGGAGAGATGGAGAAGCTTGTTGAGGAAAACCTTGTGAGAGATATTGGGGTATGCAATTTTACCATGAAGAAGCTGAATAAGTTACTGGGTTTTGCTCAAACTATGCCTTCAGTGTGCCAGGTCAGATGATATATACACACACACACATACTATTGTCAATGCCTTGATTACAGGGAAATATATGTTTCACACTCTCTGATAGTGTAGTTGCTATGTGGTTTTGGGGTCAGATGGAAATGCATCCTGGATGGAGAAATGATAAGATCCTTGAATTTTGCAAGATGAATGGCATCCATGTGACTGTAAGAATGAATGTTCATTTGAAATTTGAACAATGTGTTTGTTTGGTAAATGGGAATAGTGAATTACTCAGGGTTCAGTTAATATAATATTATACAGGCAAATTCACCACTGGGATCATCGGAGGGGGGCAGAGATCTCATCCATGAGCCAACTGTTGAAGCCATAGCAACGAAGCTGAACAAGAGCCCAGGGCAGATACTGGTAAAGTGGGGTATGCAGAGAGGGACTAGTGTCATTCCCAAATCAATTCATCCTGACAGAATCAAGGAAAACATGAGGGTGTTTGGCTGGGAAATCCCAGAAGAAGATTTCCAAGCTCTTTCCAGCATTCCACAACAGGTACAAATTAGAACTTAACCACTTGATATTTGTTCATCTATCTCATCCCTTTTGAGCCAAAATCTTTTATTTCTTTTTATTGCAGAAACGAGTGTTGGATGGTGAAGAGCTGTTTGTTAACAAGGATGCTGGACCATTCAGAAGTGTCGCTGATTTATGGGACGACGAGGACTAGCTGTTTACATATTATATATACATATGTATATACAATAACTCCCATGTATGAACTCTTGAAACTATTATAAACCTTGGTGAGTTTCCCTTCAAATATTACGATCTTTTTTACAATTTGAGATGTTTTCTCTACAAATCTTGGGTTAGATTATGAATCTGTAGAGAATTGGAAAGTTGGTGAGCCGATAGTATGTTAATCTCTCCAGGATCCTTCTTTAGAATGGTTTGATGAATCAAACGCATCATATTGAGCTGCTAATTTTGTCGCCGATTGATTCTCTACCATCTCTTCCACTACCAAAGCTTGTTGTTGCATGGCCAAGACTGACGCCTTCATCTTACAATCCGGCGAAGCTAATAAGTCTCCGATCACACCCAACTCCTCAATCTCACTCCAGTCCGACATTCCCACCAACATTGGCAAATTTGTTTCGTGTTTAATTCCTACGATAACGAGATCAATATCATCCTCGATCGACCATAGAAGCTGCGTCGTATCAGATGCTTCTTCTGCGCTCTCCTCTCTGTACCCAACGCTCTTGTTGGAAACACACCGGATTCTGAAGTCGTTAATGGCGTTTATATCCAGTTTCTTCTCCAACAAGTCTGTAGAGCTCAGTTTTCGCTTCGTGTTAACCAGTCTTAACACTGTAAGTCTCACATTAGGATGATCCGCCATGCGAGAACCATAAGCTAAGGCTTCCCTATCATCTGGCCCTCCTATAAAAATCACCCATACTTTCAAAGTAAGCCGTCGCATCACCACGGATTTATAATCCAGCGTCCCTCGATCAAACAAAACTCCAACGGAGCACGGAGCATTAGCCAGTACTTTCTTGTTCACTGCTCTGATTAACGAGCTGTCCCATTTCTGCAACGGGACGATCACCAAGGTGGCGCACTTGTCTACCGCCAAGGAGCAAACGTCGTCGTGCATGGTGGTGTAAGGCGCGATAGCTGTAAAACACTCGATGCTGACAAGTCCATGGTTCTGGTGCTCGTACATGCTGAAGACATTGATTATACGATCAACTCTGCCGCGCATAATGGCCGAGTGTTTGCCGAATTTATGTTGTATGAGTGCTGGGTAGGCTCGCCCCACAAGTTCTTCCATGTTGAGAGCGTAAATTGCGATTGGACTTTCTTTGCATGGATTTGAAGCTTCCAGGAGACATACAATGGAGGATAGATCGTCTTCTCCGTGAAAACAAGCAACCACTCTGAGCTCGCCGTGGCGCCGATGGTGCTGTATTGTCCTTCTTTGATAAGCTACATATCTTCTTGACGGATTGTAGAATATCTTTATCAAAAGAGTGAGAATAGCAGAGTGTACAACTGCTGCTATAACCATGATTGTGAATCC
>NW_019014687.1:2146434-2168840 GCF_000150535.2 Carica papaya
TGGCTCTTGACTTGTGAGTCAGCTGGCAATGCATAAACCTATAGTGAAGAATCATCTTGACATGGATGACTTAACTTCTACAAACAACTTCCTCCCCTTAATGTCTTTAACTATTTTAAGACCTTTTACAGCAGCCCTACAGATAAAGAGGCGTCAACATTAGTGTCAATATTGCATATAAACCTAGATCATCTCCCCTAACTATCATGGATAATGCTCCTTGCATAAGCTCAAGCGAGTAGCTCCACGCAAAACCATCAATATTTAGTTTATACCAATCTAGTGGTGGGGTCTTCTTGCCGCTATAGCGTCTCTAGTATGGTTCCCCTCCTTAATATGCGGGGTAGGCCTAGTGAAGGCCACATAAAACTCTAATGCTATGTGAATGGTCATCTTGTTAGTCAATACTATAACAACTCGGGTTCATGGTGAATAAACTTGATATGATCCTTCCATAGAATCCACACCATGGTTGGAAAAATCACTTACTAACTTGCAATATCGTAGGTGATAACATCATTTTAAAAAAGATATATCTAATCCACCTATCAAAAAGAAGGAGAAAAAAGGACACCAAGATAATTATTATTAATCAACTCACTCCATACTTGTTTTGAAATAGGAAAATTTTTGATTGTATGAAGGATGGTCTCGCTACTATCATATCATCTTGTGCAACTGTCATAATTAGTGATATGACAATGTTTTTTTTCTTTATTAGTAAAGAGATAGTTTGAGGTCAAAAGCCACATATATTTTTCTCATTTTTAGGCACATGAAGTGACCAAAAAATCTTTAAGACGATCACATAATGCAGGTATCCCACAATATTGAAGAAGTGGTATGTTGATTTAATTATAAGCGTACCATCACTAAAAAGAGTAGTACTAAGCTTGTTTAAGTGATTAACATGACTTTTAGGGACATTTCTCAGGAAAAAAAAATTTAGATTTCATTTATATAATTTTTTGACTTGAGGTAGCACCTAATTGGTCAAAACATCTTTTTATATTAACTATTTGATTCTTGGTTGGTTTCATAAATGAAATTAAGTTGTTAGCAAAAAAAATTAAGAAAGCGTGAGCCTTTTCCGACCCATCTTAAGAGTTTACAATTTTACTCTACCACCTTCTTTTAGATGAGATGAATTAGTCTTTCCATCCAAAAGACAAAAATGTAGGAAGAGATGGGATCCCCTTAGCAAATGCCCACGAGGGAAAGAACCAACCCATAATTTGACCATTAATTGACACTTGCATTGACAAGGTCTTAATACATCTCATAATGTATAGAGTCCATTTAGGGGGAAACCTAGCCTTTTCAAGTGTATCCTTGATAAAGTCTCAGGTAAAATGGTCATATGCATTTTTTAAGGTCAACTTTTATCGTCAAATACCATTTTTTTTCTTTCTTTCTTTCCCATATGTAATTAATGGATTACTGGGCAATAATGATATTATCCACAATTTGGTGACAAAGGAAAAAGTTGGCCTGGTTAAAGTGGAACAGATTCCTAATCACAATTTTTAATCGATTTGCAAGCAATTTTCCTAGTTTACAAATAACATTGTACAAGCTAATGGATATGAAGTCTGTTAACACATCCGCGTGATCCTTCTTAAGAATGAGAGAGATGATTGTGTCATTAACTAACGCATTATACTTATCAACGGTACCATCAAAGATCTCTTCCATAAAACTCTTAACACTGATACCTACAATGTCTCAATTTTTCAGGAAGAAACATGCATGCATTCTATCCAGGCTAAGGACTTTAAGAGGGCTTAGGATTGGATAGCATTTTTGACTTCCTCATCTTTGATAGAATAGTCGAGACTATTAGTTTCACATGCTATAAGAAGAAGATCATCTAAGTCTCCAATTAAAAAAGGTCTAAAAGGATTCTCCTCAGTATGGAGACTACCATAGAATTCTTTGATAAGCCATTTGATCTCCCTAGGTTCCTCCACCATAAGGCCATCATGTATAATAATCTTAGTAATATGACATTGCCTTTTGTGCATCATATAGTTATTGTGATAATAGTTGATGTTCATGTCGCTCATACTGATTTAATTATTGCATGTTTTTTGAAACCAAAAAATTTCCTCCCAACTAAAAATGTTATTCAGCTGAGTTTAAATCTTTGTTTTAAGGTCTTCAAGGAAATGAGAGTTTTTAGTTTACATAGCTCTCTAAATCCCTTATATTCATTTTTGTAACTAAATTTTGGTTATAGTGATATGACCAAAGTATCCCTATTGTAGATTTTTGCATTGTTCATGAAACAAGTGATTAACTTCTCAATTTTGACTGTTGATCACCCTCCCTCCCCCCTGATAGGGAAGTTTTACTAGGATAATGATCTAAGTAACATCTAACCAAGTTAAAGACACCACCATTCTAAACATAAGTATGACCTTGTATATTAGTGAAGGCTTTATCAAGTAGAACTTTTGATAAAGCCTTTACATTATGTAAACCGGGGTTCCTTGAAACTCAGTTAATAAAGCTATAGGCCTCAACTTGTGAATAAAAATCGTGGGTTTTCATCTAGTGGTGACTCACTCCTCCTTGCTGGTTAGCTAGGGTTGCAATATCGGTTACATGTCCTTAGCCTCATTGTTCCTTGATTCTTGGCCAACTAGTCAATAATGCAACTCAGTTTGTATGGTTGTTGTTCCCTGATTCTTGCCCTCGTTATCAATGTCCCTGATAGCTCTCACTAAAATCTCGGTTAACATTCCCTAATTTTTAATATTTTAATATGTGTGACTGTCTACCTGCTTATGTGATCATTGTTTCTTCTTTTGCATTGGTTTTTTTTATTGTATTAATATCGATGGTCGAACCAGACATCCTCCTTCAATTGTTTCTCAACTATCACTTGTTATCTCCGAGTGTCTTTACCTACAACATAACTGGGAGAATATGGGTATTTAGTGGTAAAGAAATTACACTTTTCAATGTTATGACCATAACATCCACATTGAAAATAGATTAAGTGAAGGCCTTTAGACTTCATACAATAAGTATGCTTTTGTATGTGAAGCTTTGGTATGAGCGACTTCATGATTTCCAATTTCATATATTTTCATGGGGGATCTTCCTCTGTAAATCAAAGAGATTATGGTCCCATTTATAGTACTCTTGAAGTGCACACCAAGATTTTATCTACCAACACTTAGCGTTAAAATACTTTATGTTCAATTCTAGACATCTCAATCACACTACAAATTTATCGATTGTGTAATAATTTCTAATAAAATTAGGGCTCCATTACCAAACTATCAGGTAGTGATTGGATATGATCCAATGGTTGTCGGTGAATGCGTAGTCCTAGTCATTCTCCTTCGTAAGCTTGACTAGATAAAAGTCATTCTCAAGGTCTATCAACTATAGCCCTCCCCATATCTCTAGCATTTTCTTCACCCTTTGTTCTAGAAATCAATAATTTATTTTCCTTTCCATCAATTTGACAAGGAGACCCCTTCTTCATGGTTTTCAAAACGTCAATTTTTCAATCACATATAACTTGATGAGAGTGTAGAAAGAATCATCCTCTTCTTCTTCTTCATCTAATGATGGTGGTATAGCAAAGTAGGAGTCCATCGTCTAGTTCAAATTGGTGACTATCTCTTCTTCCAAGGGCGTAGATTCTGAGGATCATTTTGTCTTTCCACAAAGGTGAATTTTTTAGATTATTTACATGATTTTACGTGTCAATAGTGCTGGATTCCACTCAATCTCGTGTGTAATCTATTTGCATGATTTTACGTGGTCATGGATAGCTCTCATTTTTGCATCGACTGACATTTTTCAATCAGAAGCAGTCAACAAGCTTTATAAGAGAGAAAATTGATCTTTTTTTTTTACTTTTTTAAAATAATTTGATAAAACATTAAAATTCATCAATAATATTAATGAAATGTAATTTTTAATGAGATAAAAATAAAAATATGTTACCAAATTAATGTCCAATGATTATGTAAGATAAATTTATCATATAAACAGTATCTCCCTTATGATTTATCTCATAAAACCCTTTGAAATTAGTTTTTTTTTTAAAAAAAAAAAATTATTTAAGAACAAATGATCATAGTCAATTGACTTTAGTCATGGGCTAAAACCCATAAATCATCAACATGTGAGTTTGAAAACTTAACCCAATCTGAGTTGTGCACAACCCATAAATCATCTGTGTTAGTCAAATTACACAGCTTTCCTTTTTGTCCATGAGTGATTAAAAAAGTAGATAGAAATCTCGACACCATCATTTCAAGCACTTTCTGGGTCTTACTAATGAATAACTAAATAAACTAAACATTTTAAATACCTTCCATATTCATGCGACTTTACAAATCATTCTTACCTTCACACACTCCACACTTCAGCATCAGACATCACCGTAAAATTCCATGTATGCATCATAATTGACAGAAAAAAAAAAAAAAAAAAGACACATTTCCAGAAGAATTGCGTCTGAAAACATGGGCAATCATTAAATAAACCCCACTTTTCTGCAATTCAACATCACCCATCAAATACCAAAATTTCATCACCAGCGCCTCTCGGGGATCAAATCATTATATACATATATCTCCATATCAAAAGTGAGGAAGAAAGTCAAAAGGCTCACCCAGGTAACGAAACTTTTTGTTTGAAGTTGTTGATCTTAAAATAACATAAGCAATATGCAAAGAATCCTACATTTCACCCTTTTTTTTTTTTTTATGATAACTACATTTTTACTGTTGATGTAGGAAGAAGAATTTAACAAAAATAAAAGCTATGGGCTTAACGTAACTTGAATCAAAAAGGTAACGTAAAAAAAGATGGTAGAATCTGTATCAGCAGCAAAAGTTACCACCATTGATGAACAAGAACTCCGCTTTGTCTGAGAGAAGTAAACAGGTCCAGGCATTGGCCATAGGTTTTCTCATACTTGCTACTCCTCTGACCAGGGCAACATCTCTGCCACCTATTGTAATGGCATTCAAGAAATATCTCATCTATCAAACAAATTGCTCCTGTCTCAACTAACCTCGGTATCAAATCAAATTCAGTTCCTTCTACATCCATCTTCATAACCACAAAATCCCTCTCTGTTACAGTATTCTTCAGCCACTCTGCAAAATCAAACCCCTGAATCTGATCCACCTCCCCGTCAAAACCACCATCGGAGTAGGATTTTGCTGGCTGAATTCTCCCCATTCCTCTCCCTTTATCCTTCACTTCTTTTCCTGGGTCATGATTAATCTCAAATGACAACGTCTCATTCCTCACCCATGCCGCATAGGGCAATAGCTCAACCCTTTTCTTAGTTTTATACTCGTCGTGGAAAATCCTATCAGCTTCTATGGCATATATATCAAAAGTTTTGTTCTGTTTTGGGTACTGTTTCCTGAACCAACTCCCAATACTGGACCCATAACTCCGAGCACCAACATCAACATACACATATCTACGTTTAAAGCTTATATCAGCAATTGATGGTAAGTACTTTATGTTCTCTATATTCTTCTTCAGAGTAATCCACGGTTTCAATGGCTCCTCTGCAATCAAAGGCTCTGCGTTCCGGACTAAATCCAGCTTATACCCCGGAACCGAACACTTATTTTCAGAGTCGCCACCGGGTTCTCTTTCCCGATGACCATCAAATTCACTGTCTTTTCTCATGATAATTTCTCTAATGGAAGACATTGAAGAATCTAAACCATCTATATCACGCGTTTTCACTAACTGACAAGAATTAAACAAATTAAGGAATGAATTGAAACTGTACGTATCTTTTGCCGCCACGTGAACCACCGCAAACCCTTCGGGTTTCAGCGTCCTTGAAATCTCCGCCGCGAAATCCAACGGCCGTGGAGACTTGTCGAGGCGGCCTCCTCCGGAGAAGATAAAGTCAAAAGTACTGTCATCGAACGGTATCGCATGCGCTTCACCTTTAATCACCAACGGGCGCGAAGCTTTCTTCCAAATCCCGATTGAGTCCTTCACGCCTATTTCCCTCAAGGCGAAGACATCTTGTCCAGTTACCGTCTCGACGCATAGCGACTTTGAGTCCGTAGAGAGGTAGCCCTCGGCAATTAGATCTTGGAAGACGGAAGAATAGAATTGGGTTGCCCTGATCCAGTCCTTGCTGGTGTAAAGATCGGGCGCAGGACCCCTAGAACTGGATCTGACAACTTCGTTACCGGCAATCGCGGAAGCACCAGGTCCGGCCCCGGCGATTACAAAATTAAGATTTTCAGGGAGAGAGAAGAAGCAGAAATCGCCGAGATTGCATGCCTCCCCGGAGATGGTGACAATGTAAGCGAATCGAACGACTATGACAAAAACCCCAAACATAAGAGCCCGTACCATAATGTTCCTCAAGAAGTTTGGCTTCCCTCCCGAGGGCTCCATGGTTGTGTTTATACACACCTTGAAAAATAACAAGAAAAAGAAATCAATAGCCCACTATCAATCTGTGTGTTTGTTTGATTGGTAAAAGAAGAGTGAAAACAAATAACGTATGGAAGACTAGCGGAAACAGAAACGAGCAGAAGTGTGGTTAGCTCCGACGAGGTTTCCGGGAAGTGAAGGAGTGTTACAGATAGGTAAATAGAGGAAGAAAGAAGGGGCAAAATAGGAAGAGCGCATGGCGAAAGAATATGGGTTTTGTAGGCGAGAGTTTCTCCAGTTAAGGGTTGGGGAAGCGAGAGAGAGAAGCCATAGATTTTACAGGAGAAGCAGGGGAAGAAGTATGGAACGGGGAGTCTCGGGTTTTGCCCCAAAAAGAGAAGATTAGATAAACACGGGATGGGGAAGGAGACAGGAGGTAAAGACTAACGCGGCGTGGTCACCGGTTTAGCAGGTCATCCGGCCCCACCCCACACGGTAACACGGCCAGAGCTCTTGCACAGTTGCGACAGGTCACGAGAATCTGTTGGGAAATAAATTTTATTTTGCAAATATATATCTTTCAAGAAAAAAAAAGAAAGTCAAAGTTGGGGTGATACACGTATTATAGTGATTACTTAATAGAATATATAAACAACTACGGAATTAGTATTATATTACTAAAAAAAAAATCATTTTTATAGAAACAAATTTATATTCTTTAATTGGTATATTTATACTTATTTTGATCATATTGAAGAGTCAAAATTTTATAAGATTTTTAGATAATTACTTCAATTTTAATTGGATTTTAATTATAAAGCATATCTAACTAAAACTAAATTCTAGTTTTATATTTAAAAATTTTAAATAAATAATTATTTTATATCAATAAAATTATAAAATATATCATCCGTAGTCAATTATAAATTATATTATTCTTTTATATTTTATAAAACTTTAAGAGATAACCATTATATATATTTTTATATTTTAAACTTTAAGTAGATAATATTTAACTATATAGCGTTTGGATTTAAAAAATAAATTATCTGTATAAATTATCCTCACTCTATTGATTAACTGTTTAATCAATCTAAATATCAATAATTACAATTATTTTTGGTAAATTATATAATATATATAATATCATATGTTAAAATATTTTTATAACTTTAACAGCAAAATTGTAACAAAGAATTTTATAGTATAATTATAACTTGTCAAATAATTTAGATACTAAATCAATGACTGATCCTAGTTGTTACATCAATATGAAATTTGTTATTATTATATATCAAACAGGCAAATAACATTCTCACAACTTCCATTATTTATATATTTCGAATTATATAAATATATACAAATAGTTTGGGTTGCTTATTTATTCGCATTATTGCTTATGTCATAATCAAATAATTACAAATTTATCAACTACATTTTTCATTATATTTTATTTGCATATGTCATAATCAAATAATTATATATGGTCCTTAATTTATTCACAAGCAGCTTAGAAAATATAGTGTTCTGAAAAAGTTTTAATCTTATCTTATTTCATGGATCGGTTGAAAAAAATAATAATTATATATTATAGGTTAGATACCATTATTTTAGTTATGTGGCGTTGTTAAGATAGATAAGTTATCGGTTATTTAAATTAATTTAATTTTTTTTCGATGCTTACGTAAAGTTATTTATGATTTATATATTTAATATAAAATTAAATAAATTTTATTTATATTTTTAATTTTATAGTAATGTATTTCATATTTCTACATGTCAAGTATGAAATTATTAAAAAAAATTAAATTTAATAAAAAAAGTATAAAATAAATCAACAAAAATAAAAAATAACTTTTTATAAATCTAAATTTCAAGTGAATTTTAAGGTTTAATTTATATGATATTTTTGTGAAGATATGGTTATGAAATTTGCTAGTCATAATTTTAATAAAAATAATGTTATTTAGGCTACAACCTTTTGATATGAATATCTTAATGCACACCACAATGACATATTTGATAGAATATTTGAAAAACTTGATATATTATTTATTCAAAGCTTACTTACAAAATTAAGAAATATATTTTATTTTTTATGATATAAATAGTATTTTAATGTTACTATTATAGCATATTAGCAAATAATAAATATTCATAATATTTAGATTATATTATTTTAAATGATATAAAACATATTTAAAATATTATTTTATATAACTTAATTAATATCATCGATGTTACTTCTCATATAATATTACGACATGGACAATAATTTTTCTCATATGTTACTCGGGTTTTGGTGCTTCAATTAGTATTCGATCAAACTTGAGGCTAATGAATTTGTGGATTGCACTTGTGGTAATGTATGTTCCATACATGCCAATGGCTAAAAAGATTAGCACTTTGGTTGGTTTCCAAAAGGGATTTCAATGTGGTAAGACAATTGAGGTATATAGTTTTTATTGAATGTAATTTTTACTTTTCTTTGCATCTTAATTTTAGTAAACTATTATTAGTAAATATTTGTTTGGGGATGGAGAATTTTTATTTTTATTTCAAAAATTTTAAGCCAAACGGAATAACCTCTTAAAAAAGGAAAAATGTAAGGTGACGTGGCATAGCGGAATTACCTGAAAAGCCGGTGAGACCTGGCACTTGACAGTCACACTTTTTTGTTTCTGCGGGCACGATGGCCGTTACTTTTAACTCTCTCTCTCCATTGATATGAGATGAGATTCAGAATTTAGCCTGGCAATGGCATTTCGGTAATTTTGTGGTGTTTGTTTCGGTTTGGCGGTTTACTTTTAAATTCTTTAATGAAAAATTTTCACTCAGGAAAATATTATTGCTTAATCTGCCACGTGGAATCGTGGGGACAGTGAGGGCATAGAATGACTGACACGGCAGCGTGAAATAAAAAATTAAAAAGTTGAAAATTAGAGGAGAAAAAAAACTAATAAATAAGTGAATAAAGTGGGGTCCACACGAACTAACTAAATTGGGCGCATTCAACGGCCTTATTGACCGTTGCTTTTTACGCACAGCCCCAACAACACTCAAATATGTGACTGCGCTTTTCGGGTCTGATCCCCTGTGCCGTTTCCACATACTGTTCAATATACACGTTTTCATCATCACCGTTTGATGAGTAATTGTATTCGTGTAAATATTAAACTATTCTTACTAAGAATATTTATATTATTTAAATATTATAAATTAAAAAATTATTGAAAATATTATTTTATAAGTATATTATAAATTAATAATAATTTATTTATAATATTTAATACAATAAAATTAATAATTTAATTTACTAATATATTAATAAAATTAAATAATTAAATTAGATTAAATCTCAATAAATATATTATATTTATATCACAATAGTTAAATTACCTTAAAATCTGATTGCGTCCAAATCAAATTATATAGTAGAGAAATTGGTGGTGCAATTATTTAATATAAAATAAATATTAAAGCATGTCTATATATATATATGTATATATGGGGTAATCAAGAAGCTGATGGGAGAAACAAAAGGAGCCAAATGTTGATCAAGTAGGGCCACCCGCGGATATACAGATATATATATGTATATGTATATATATATAGTTATGTATGGTAATCTCTGAAGAAGTCCCATGGCATGATCATCTACAGGAGAAGAAATAAAATAATATTTTGCATTTAGTCTGTGGTCGTGGTTTAAGTTAAGCTTTAATGGAACTCCACATAACATACGCATATAATAAATCATCATATAAATATAATATAATAATAAGAAAGTTGGTGAC
Source organism: Carica papaya (assembly GCF_000150535.2). The sequence continues at coordinate 2,156,622 of NW_019014687.1, forward strand.
AGATTATATTAGCTGTAAGGGTGTCCCCACCGGATGGCTCTTTGCCACATCTACCTCTACCCTTATCCATATGCTCTCACATTTTTATGTCTTTATTAGTTTATTATAAATTATTTTTTACAAAAAAAAATAGTTTATATTAGGATATTTACTTGGGTAATTTTGTATTTAATCAAGCTTGATAATAAAAAATAAATTAATATTAAGACAAACCAAGATATTATGAAAATGTATCCTAATCATGATTATGGAAATAAATCTTTATTTAGCTAATTTCCTCCTAGAATGGAACTTGTAACAATTTAATTAAAATACAATTAATCTTAAACCATTATATTATGAAGGGTATCCTCCTAATCATTATTATAGAAAATAAAACTTTATTTAGCTAATTTCTTAATGGAATTGAACTTGCAATAATTTGCATGTCCAACCACAAATTTCTTGAAAAATGAATAAAATGTATAGATTATAACTTACATGAATAAGTTATTAGGGATACAAACAAATAGCTCACCAACTAAATTTTTAATTCTCATAATGTAACATTTTGTACTCAAGTATTAATATTTTTTAAAAACTTATGCTAAAATTATTTATAATATATAACTTAAATTTTTATATAAAATTTAAAAATTACATGTATTTTCGATGTGAAACTATGATAACATAATATTCATCACTCAATTTTTTAATATTTTTATCAAAGTCATATATCATATAATCATAAATCACAATTAAAAAATTTATAAGGTTCAAGATTGTAACAGTGAGAATCATTAAAATAACACGTGTTTTGGTATTGTTTGTGGTTTTTCAAACTCAAATACTACTAATTTAATAATTTTTAGATCTAAATAATTAATTATCAAAGGTTTAAACTCAAGTTATTAATAATATATGATTTGAAATTTTATGTAAAGTTAAGTAATCACGTACCTTTATAATATAAAAGTGTGGTATCACATATAATTTGACGTGTAATATTGCTGAAAATTGAAGAAATAATATGAAGAGAAAGTAGATTTTCTTTCTTTTATTTTACTTGTAATTATTTTTTTTTACTAAATTTGCCCAAACATAACGTTAATACATTGGTAAATCATTTATAGACAACAATACATAAAAACTAGAATTATTTAGGATTTATTTGTGCACTAAATTGATATTGAAGCTCCAATTTCCATTATTAAATGAGTTTCTTCTCCATAAGGTTCTAAAACGTTTCACTAATTATAGTTGGTGTGATAGCTAAAATCTATTTTGTCCTCTATAAATGAGGTATTAGGGAAGTATTAAATCTTTAATAAACAAATTATATCGCTTAAATCTTTAATATTCTCATAAAAAATTCATAAAATTCAAAATTATAACATTAAAAACTATCGAATTGACATATGTTCTGATACCATATGTAATTTTTCATGTCCAAACACTATTAGTTCAATCATTTTTCATATCCAAAACATTAATAATTAAAAATTTAAACTTAAATTATTGGTAACATATAAGTTGAGGTTCTATGTAGAATTAAATAATGACGTATCTTTTTAATATAGAACGGTAATATCACATATAGTTTGACATATATATTACTAGAAATTCGAGAAATAATATTTAAAAAAAAAATTAATTTACTTCGATTTTTATATCAAAAACTACTATTTTATTTATTTATTTTTTGTAATTATTTTTTGACTAAAATTTATTCAAACATAATGTTAATCCATCGATAAGTCAACTACACATAAATCGAGAACTATTCGGGATTTATTTGTTATAAATTGAGATTGAAACTCTATAAACTTCTAAGATGTTTCACTTATTGTAGTTGGGCTGAAACTGTAAAGCCGACTTTGTCCTCTGTAAAAGAGGTTCAACCAATCTTTAATTTTGTTTTGCAAGCATTTCTAGGCTACAAGGCGGAAAGTCTTTGAAATTAAAAACTTGGATTTATACTTTGGTTTATGTGTAGGAGTTATGGTTCAAAGTTAATATATTAATAAAATTAATGAAACGACAATTAATACATAACGCCTGATCCGATCATGCGATGATTTATTTCAATTTCATTTATGGCCTAAAAGAATTGTTACTTATAAAGGTGGTGTTTAAATAAATATGCATTTTAATCATCACATAATTATGATTAGTTAATTAAACTAAGGAGTGGAAAGAGTAAGGTAATTAATTAGGGAGAGAGGAAGATATTTTAGTTTTGGGTGCAATTAATGCGATCGAAAGGTTCTTGAGAAAAGCCAGAGAGGCTTATAGATCCAATATTTGGAAGCATATACATACATACATACATACATACATACATGCATGCATACATACATGTGTCACGTGGAGGGAGTAATGGTACAGCTATCTAACATTCCTCCCTCTATGGTGATACATGTGACAAAACCAGCCATTTCCAGAGATAAGACCTTCCTCCCCCCCCCCAACCTCCATTGTATTAATTTAATAATATTATATCGGGATGATATTTTACTTCGTTCCATCCATTTAAATTTTGATCTGATACCATTTTTTTATTTTTGTTAATTAAAGTGTGGGTTTTGGGTTTAGAATTTTCAAAATTTGTTCTGTTATATATATTTATATTTTTGCAAATATTCAAATTCAACTTAAATCTTAAATGGGTTTATCAATTCCACTTCAAATGAATTAAATTTATATATATATATATATATATATAAAAACACATTTTATATTAACTCAAATCGAGCCTTTCCTTAAAAAATCTAAAATGGACCGGAGCTGGTTGGTTTGGATCCATCAGACAATTTCTCTTCGGTCATCCCAAGTTGAGCCACTTCCTCACTCTTGCACACACACATATATATATATGTATATAAACTGTTAAAAAATGAATTGAAGGCCCATCTATAACAAACAAAATGAAGCCCTTTAGGCCCAATCCCATAAGATTAGAGAAATTATAAACTACTTTACCACAACAAATGAGCTAACAAATTCTACAAGTTTGATTGGTTCAATTCATATTTTGTTAAGAAATAAAAAACAAAAAAAAAACTATAACTACTATAATCATTACGTGTATAATGTCATTTTAGGATAAATTATATTTTGTAAAATTTATTTAAAATTATTCATTTAATTGTATTACGAAATAGAGAAATTTGATTCAAAAAATAAATAAATATATATTTAAAAAAAAAAAAACAAAAATTAATTCAGTTTTTAAGTATTTGCCGGGTCAGAGTGGAAAAGGGAAAAAGAAAGTTTTAAACTAAATTTTCTGTGATTAAAGTTTGGAGTTCATGTATGCAACGGCATGCCCCATGCATAAAATTTCAAGAACAACAAAATTACGAAAATTATTTTTTATAATATATGTAGAGTTTTTTTATAAAAAAAATTTAAAATTGATAGAAATCTATTAATATTTTTTCTGGAAAGGAAATTATATTTTTTGTTTTAATTTTTCATTTAGAAGAAAAATAAAATTAGAAACGAAATAAAAATTGGAAAAAATAACAAAAACAACAAAAAAAAAAAAAAAAAAAAAGTCGAGGAGCATTGTTTGGCGTAGCGTAAAATTCAATGGGCGAATCGAGTATAAACTTGGACGCCACGTCATCTCCGAACTCATCCCTTTCACGATTTTGTCGAAAGTCAGGATTCCAGAGGGCATGCTAAACTTCCCGAACCAGGCGCGGGCCTTTCAATTCCTCCCAACACAAAACCCTGAATTGTCGTGTTCACACAATATTATATTACCAGTATATATATATACACACACACACACACACGCACACACACACACGTACATCCATTTCTTATTCTTTCTCCAAACTCAAATTCTCGTTCCCATCGTCTTCAATCTTTTCCTTTGTTGTTGGATTGAATTGCTTTTCGATTTCAAATATGTCGAATCCCGAGGAGCAGAAGCAACCGGAGCCCTCAGCGGAGGCTGCCGACGTGGAAAGTCAGAGAGGGAGCTGGACGGCGGGGTTCGGCGTGTCGGCTATCACGAGGAGATGGAAGAGAGAGGATCTATTGAAGAGAGGCTCTCTCGGCTTGAGAGGATTGGCTCTATTGTTCTCTCTGCTCGCTTTGATCATCACCGCTAGCAATAAGCACGGTCCTGGCCTCAATTTTGACCAGTACGAAGAGTACAGGTACATATAATTTTCGAATCCGACTGTTTTTCGTGTTTCTGGAGTTTTCCTTATTGTGATTTGATTTCATTTTGTAATGATTCTTTGTCAGGTATTTGTTGGCAATAGCGATTCTGTCAACGCTGTACTCAGGAGGGCAGGCATTGCGGCACGTCCACGAAATCTCGACCGGCAAACAAATGCTTGATCGACGAAACTCTTCTCTCGTCGACTTCTTCGGAGATCAGGTTGGTTCATCCTTTTTTTGTTTTTCTTAAGAATCAATTAATGCAAATTAAAGTCAATTAGTTTGTTAAAATGTTAGTCAGCTCTGACATTTATTCCTTCGTTTCTGTAACTTGCTTTGTTTTAATCCTCTAGACTTGTCTAGTCTTTCATGGGTGTTTGTCAGTGTCAGAACAACGACACGGATCTTGATTAATACCTCTACTTTGTGTGCTTGGTTGACTTTCGAGTATAGAGGGAAAATATAACAGGAAGATAATGATTATTTGCACGAGGAAGATGTGGCCATGAGCGAGTTTAGATGTTAATTTGTTGAAGATTAGATGATGCATTTACAAGTTAAAAAACTTGGGCTAGGGAAAAGAAATAATAATATAAGCTATGTGGGTCTTTTATGGCCCCAAGGCAACCTCCCATACAGCTGTTCCACGCAATTTTGCTTGCCACTTCTCTCAAGTAGCCTTCTTGCCAACTCTGTTTTCTGAAAAGAATAAACATTTATGATAGAAATTTATACATTTTGTTACTGAGGTGAGATACATATATATATATTAAGTTATAATACAACATTCTAAAATGGAGATTGGAATCCATAGGAGAGAAGTATCAAAACATGTAGCTAAGAAATGATTAGTTGAAAAGAATAGGTTATTACATTAGAGAAGATGAAGCTTTTGAGTTAGGCCAATTAAATAATCTGTCTGAAATTATGAAATAAATTCTCCTTTACTGTAAGAGAATCTTACTAAGTAAGGAAATTTGGGTTATTGAGCTGCAGATTATAGCATACCTGTTGATATCAGCAGCATCTTCAGCAGTTCCCTTGACAAATAGGTTCAGAGAAAATGCAGACAACATATTCACTGATTCCTCAGCAGCGGGTATTAGCATGGCTTTCTTTGCCTTCTTCTCATTGGCACTGTCGGCACTCATTTCAGGATTTAAACTATCAACTCAGTCTTACATCTAGACATCAAAAGTTCTTTTCTTGTTAGTCATTCTTTTTTGTATTTAACACATTTCATTTTGAAACCTTACACGCACACAAACACACACACATACACATGATACCTTGTGTAAATTTACTTATTGAAATCGTATAAGTGCAGATTGTATTTGTGTTTTTCTTTTTCTTTTTTCTTTCTCAATGCCTTTCATTAGGTGTGTAATTGTTTACAATAAAAGGAATTTGTATTATAAGGTGCTCAGATTTTTACAGTTGCATCATGACTACCCTGTTCGTATACGGTATATACAAAAGGATAACCTGAAAAACAGAACATTACCAGGGCACCCTTTTCTTTGTTTTTAAATTTTATGGGGTTACTTGAACTCCAAAATTAATGGCTTCCATGATGCTATAAAATCCAGAATTTTCAAGACAAAATGACAAAAATTTGAGAAAGCATATGAGAAAAGCTATTGCAGAGTCTATGCAGAAGATAATGATGTTACAACTTTATGAAAATCTTTATTGAACTCTAAATTCAATTCCTAAGCTGTAAACCTTAGAATCTAACACAAAGATGAATGTCATGAGGCCAAGTCTGCCAAGATCAGAAGAGCCTAAAAACAATGAAAAAATTTAACTAATTTAATTTATATCAGTCAAGGGATATACACTAAATGTGCTTGATGACTTCCAATGTTTCCACTTTTGCTTCAGGATAGGAATGAATCGAGAAAGGAGTCGTCATCCCTGGGTTCTTCCTTAGCCCTGGGGAACACCGCTGCTGATTGTTGCGATTGATTCATGAATGACCCTGCTGGCTTCCCAAATCCTGAAAATCCAAAATTTACAGCATTCTGCAGAATTTCAAACGTGGTTGGTGCTTGAGTTGCTGGCCTCGCACTCTGAAGGGAGTTGGGGTAATTTAGGTGGTTGTTTGAGTGAGTGGCAACAACAAAAGGCCTGATTGGCATCACCATGCTGCTGCTGTTGCTGCCATTTATCGAAGGTCTGTTCAACGTATAGCTGCTGCCACGAGCAGCTGGAACGTCATGGTTGTGCTTCCCTTCATAAGTGGTGATCACAGCTCTCACGTCTTGCGACGCTCGCTCTACATGTTTCCTCACTGGACATCCTACTGTTGTACATTTATAATAGCTCCTGTAGATAGTGTCCAAAATCACGGTAAACAAGTAAGTTTATAATGCTTAAGTTTTAAAAAAATTAAACATGCAGGCTGGCCAAGAAAGCGATAAAACGTAAATTAAATACCTTGGATTAGGATTTCCTTTAACTACTTTCTGTCCGTACTTCCTCCATCTATACCCATCATCAAGTATGTCAATATCACTTGTCGTCTGAACAACAATTCTTGGCTCTCTCACTGTTCTGCTTCCAGTGCCAATGATGCCCTCATTTTCCATATCTCCCTTCCTAGAAAAAGAGAAAAGACTATATAATCAAACTCGTTCATGAAATTTCATAACTCCACCTTACATAAATCAACAAAAGCTATCCTGGGCTTACCATCTTTTGGCCTCAGGTTCTGTGTCATCGTCCTCTCCTCCCAGGTTACTCATCGGTGATCCTTGCTCCAAATCATCCTCCCCCATTGAACCTGAAGTATCGTCGCGTATCATGAAAGAATCAGTCTGATGAGTGTCTAGCAAGCTGCCTGACTGATCAGAAATTTCAGAGTTATTGCATATTGAATGAGAGGAGGATCTTCTGGCTTGAGGTTTAGGATGATTATGACTTCCTTTATATACTATTTCAGTTATTTGACCATCCAAAGATCTCTCAACTTTCTTTTTTGTTGGGCAATTTGGGAAAGTACACTTATAGTAACTGCGAGGATTCTCACTTCCTTTCACTTGTTTCTGTCCATATTTTCTCCAGTTATACCCATCTTCTGCTCTCCTTTGCTCTCTCACATACTGACATGGTTGACTATTGTATTGGCTGAAACTGGACTGAGCACCGGCATTGCTGGATTGGAAAGGATTGATCTCCGTGGAGAAGCACTCAAGTGGAGCAAAATCTGATTTTGCTCCAGTCTTCCCCAACGAGAAATCATGCTGCTGCTGCTTTGTGGATTTATCAAAATTCCATATCTCTTCTTGTTTTTTAATTGATTCCTCCTGTTCATGAACATATTTTTCCAGGTTAGGTTGCAAAATAACAAAGGGTCAATATATTGACTATGAGTAGTTGAGTGCTACTTTTGGAGACTAATAAAAACAACCAACACTAGGCTGAAAACAGACAACAAAAGAAAAATAAAAGCAAAAGTGTTTCATATTTTACATGACAGTATCAAACTTTTGTGAATTTTTCAACAATCCCAACAAAACAATAAAGACAAATATATACACACACACACACGCACACATATGTATTCTTCCTGAATTGAGACAAACGAAGGCCAGGAACAAACCGGATGAAGTATATAAACAATTAAAATGATACATGAAGGGGATTGGAGAAACGTACCATAGAGACAACGTTGGAAGAAGATTGAAAGATGGGTGATGATGATGTTGTTGAATTAGGCTTTGGTTGGGTCTGGAAGGAGAAATCACCAAAGCTATTATCTTCTCTCTTGATGGTCTGTTGGTCATCGTCTCCAGAATTGCTCCTCCAGTTGAAAGTTTGACCAGCAAAAGCTCCGGTTGTAGGAGAAGCAAGCAGCTGATATCACAAATATAGCAAACACCCATTACAGACAACATCTAAAAAAATCCAAATCATAAAGCAGTAGGGAAGAAACTCACATTAGAAGCAGAGAAGAGAACAGGGGAGTCCAAGAAATCAGTATGGGTAAAAGCAGGAGTTGTGGCCAAAAACGACGAAGGAGAAACAGCGGGAGGAGAAAAAGGGAGGGAAGAAGGAGCAAGAGATTTGAACTTTGGGATTTCAACGGAAATTCTGTCAGTAAGTTGGTCAGAAACAGAGAGTCCCCATGTAATAGGGTTAGTGTTCTGGTTCGTATTGTCCATGCGCACAAGAGAAGAAGAAGAAGCCATGAATTGGGTGTCGGTTGATGATGCTAAAGAGAAGCTTGCATGGGAATTTGTAGAAGAAGAAGAAGAAGATGCCATGTGAGGAATTAAAAAAGAAGAGAACGTACGACAGAAGATTTAAAGAGAAAATGTTTTAGGGGGAGCATTTGTTGTTCATGCCCTCCTCTCCATGCTTCTTCTGAGAAGCTAAAAGAGAAGTTTGACCGTGGAAAATTACTTGCCGGTCAAACCTTGTGGCTTTGACTGGACCAAGGCTACATTGATACACAAGAAAAGAAAGAAGGTGGCTGGCTGGCTGGCTGGCTGGCGGTGGCTTACGCGGCTCCAAAGCAGCGCAAGCTCTGTATCGTATGAGTAGCCGTAGTTTGCCACGTGTCATTGTACTGTTCTCCTGGGCAACTGTTGCCTATCTGATAAACTATAATATTCTTTTTTTTTTTTTTTTAGGAATATAAATTATAATATGCTTAGGATTTAGTTATAATAATAATATAAAATAATTAATGAATTTTAAAAAGGTTATTACATCCAACTATAGAATAAAAAGTTGTTCTGCCACAAGATCACTTTGGGGGCACAGCAAGGGGGACAGGGCTCAGGTCTTTTGTGAAAAGAACAACCGAATTAGAACTGAAATTCAACAGAAGACGGGACTGGTATCACTTCCATCAAATTAAAATTTAATTTATTAACGTTTATGCCTACAAAGTTCCTGTTGTCAATGAATTTAAAATATATATTATTTATAATTGTTAATATATTTTGATAAAAAATACTAATTGGTTCAAATTAAGACTCAGATTAAAATTGAATTGAAACAAAATCGAAAGTCTTTGTTCAGGAAAGATGTGGATTGATGATCCATACGACACAATTAGTTCATTGCATATCTAAATTGAACTCACTTGTCAAGTTCAGAATTGAATAATTTTCAGTTACAAAAATATTATTTATTTAGTTTATGCGCAGAGTTGAAGAGTCTTTCTAAAGAAATAATGATAAGAAAAAAATAATAATAATAATTGTATATTGCTAAAATTCAAGCACAAGTTTCTGTGCTCTGTACTATTAGTGTTCCTGTCAAATTCTAATGATCATATTATTGGCCACGCTTGATGTTTTAATCTGGTACTCAGTAACCAAATGTGAGACTTAATTACAAACTTTGGGTGACGTGGACTTTAATTAATATTTAAAATTCAAACTAATCTAGTTTCAAAAGAAAATTTTAAATTAGTTTTAACCCCAAGTTTAAAACCTCAAGGCCCATTTTAAGTTCATCCTAAGCCATTTCCAGTTTACCCAAAGATTAAATTCTGTTCAAATTTTCTCTTTAGCCCAAGAAAACCAAAAACAAAATCCAGCCCTAATTCCTTCGTATTCTTCTTCGGGCTGGACTTTATTTAAAACCCAGCCCAAGGCCCCTTTTCTCCAAAACGCTGCCGTTTTGGGATGCGTTAAAACCCCCTCCCTCCTGCTTCGACAGAGCGGGAAAAGGAGATGTGGCGCGGTTTTTTTTGTTTGTTTGTTTGTTTGTTTGTCCCCCTCCTCATTTGCAGGAAAAACAGAGGAGCAAGTGAACTGAGCAGGTAGTGCAATGATGGTGAAAGAACGATGGTTGATGATTCGACAAGACCCAACAATAAAGCAGGAACACGGAGACGCAGGAAGATGATAACGTGAAGAAAAAGGAAAAGGGAGTGACATGATTAGAGACCAGAGCGTGGCGACGAAGAAGAAAAGAAGACGAAGAACAGCGCGAACGGAGGGGAGCCACCAAGTCGGGTGAATTTGGTGATGGTTTCAGCTATAAATGGAGTCGAAACCAAGAGGGAGAGGAGGCGGAATGTTTTTGGGGAGAGAGGAAAACAAGTTTCAGAGAGAGGCTAAGCGTTTTTTAGAGAGAGAAAAAAAAAGGGGGAGGATTTTCGAAGGAGAAGAAAATAGGGAAGAGAAAGGAAAAAAGGGATTGGAAGGGGTTTCCACATGCTGTTGGAATCAAAATCACTAATCATTATTAAGATTTTAGGCCAAACCCAGTTTAGGTCCAACTCAATCTCATTCTGATGGAAGCCCATTATTCTTGAGCACTGTTTGGGAAGAAGGAATGTCTGCGGACCAGCTGACCTACAAATATTCAACATTAATTTTACTTTATAAAAAAAAAAAAAAGAAAAGAAAAAGCACCCTTTTTTTTTTTTTTTTATTAAAAAAAACCTGTTAGGCAGACATACCCTTCAAGATGGCTTAGGAGAGAGTTGATTATTTGTTCAATCTAGTTTTTTAAAGCATTAGATTAAATTTCACAAATAAAACTCCCACAGTATAAATGGCAAAATAAATAACGAATAATTCAAGAAGAAGCCTAATTAGTGCAAATATACGAAGAAAGTAATTTTGGCTCTATCCCAATTTGGACTTATTACTATTCCATTCCATGTTCTTAAGACAAATGAGACCAAAAAGTTCAAATTGGAATGAGCCAAAAAACTTGAAGACTTACATTTAATTTCTTCTACTAGTAGCCAGTCAAATAAAATAAAAACTACTACATATTATCAATATAAATAACACCCAATCTAGATTATTAAAAAATATTTACTTTATTCTGATTTTAATTATAACTAAACTTTCAAATTTTAAATTACTTTTTTTTTTTTTTTTATAATTGAATTATATAGAATTAGTTGATTAAAAATTAAGTGAGATAGTAACACAAAATAAGTTACAATCCAACACAATTTCTTGAAGTAGTAACCCCACCATCCACAACAAGATTGTGACCACTTACGTATTTCGATTCATCACTAGCAAGATAAAGAGCCGCTTCTGCAATATCTTTAGCCCTTAAAGTTGCTCCTTTCAAATTCCCAAGTCCCCTCACAAACTCCTCCATTTTCTCCACCTCTTCCTCGCATGGCATCCAGCATTCATCATCATCATCTTTACCCCCTTCTCTCCTCCACGCATTTACCAGCATCGACGTCGCCACCCCAAATGGTGAAATACAGTTTACCCTAATCCCGTACCGTCCCAGCTCGCACGCCGTGTTCTTCGTAATCCCAACAATGGCGTGCTTTGACGCCGTGTAAGCGTGCGGACCCAGACCACCCATTACTCCTGCTACGCTCGCCGTCGAGATTATACACCCACCACCTCTCGGAATCATGGCTCGAGCCGCGTGCTTGATTCCTAACGCTACACCCTTGACGTTCACGCGCATCACGCGGTCGAACTCGTCGGCGTCGAAGTTGAGAATGGTCTTCCGGTGAGTTGACTGGTTTCCGAGTACTCCGGCGTTGTTGAATAGAATGTCGAGGCGGCCGTAACGAGAGATGGCGGTGTTGATTAGGTTTTCGACGTCTGGTTCTGAGCTGACGTCACAGCGGACGAAGGTGACGGAAGGGGAAAGTGAGTTGGCTAGGGCGGTTCCTGAAGCAGCGTCAATGTCGCCGATCAGGACTTTGGCTCCGTGTCTGGCGAATAATCTGACGGTGGCTTCACCGATCCCTCTGGCACCGCCTGTCACGATAGCAATTTTTCCTTCCAATCTATATTTAATAAAAAATATATTTAATAAATATATTTTTTAAATTAGTAGCCTCACAAGTTACAGCCCATTTTCTTGGAGCTCGAACAAAAGTTATATGAAAAAAACCATCACGGTACAAGTTTCGAAGAATAAAAGGTTCTAGTTCCAGAGCTTTAATATATATATATATATATATGTGTGTGTGTGTATATAAAACCAATATATTCAAATAGTACATACCTTTTGGGAGATGGGGGAGGAGTGTTATCTCTTGGTAACATGTGAATGGCTTGAAGGGTCTGATCTGTTATCAACTGAACAGGCATGACCTGAATAATT
>NW_019014687.1:2191328-2205579 GCF_000150535.2 Carica papaya
TACAAAAAAATAAAAATATGCTAATATAAAAATAAATAAATACGAGAGTCAATTCTTTATATTTACTAATATAAATTTATAAAAAAAATAGTAATTATTAATTTCATATTCGTATTTAATTATAATACAGTGTTATTTAATTATAATTCAACCAAGTATTATATTGTTATTAGATGATTATATAATATCAATAAAATTTTTAATATATAGTTATTATACATTAATTAATACATAAAATAAGTAGTTATTAAGTTTTTATATTTTATTAATGTCTATATGAATCAAAGTTTTTCTTGAATTTTTAAAAATGATTTAAAAAAAATCAAAATTTTGATTCGAATTTGGTCAAAATATCTTTTGATTTTTTTTTTTTTTTGAGTTTTAGCGCAAATAATTTTATAATGAAAGGTGGTTGAAATTGGTGCAAGTTAAAGAAAATTTATTGTAGATTTAGGGTAAAAAAATACAATCTCATTGAAATACTTTAAAAAATACAATTTACTTTGTATGTTATTTATGTAGAAAACTTCTTAAAAAAAATTATATATTCAAATAATTTTATACTTCGAGAACTAATTTTTAATAAAAACATTAAAAATAAATTATTGCATAACTTTAACCTAAAAAATTAAATCGATAATTGATCTTATGTTATAACCATATTGTGGAATCTAATAGGGTAGAGATAATTCAAATACAATTAATTATTCTTTATTTTCTAAAAAATATAGAATTATATAACGACAAAAAATAATTAAGCATTTGATTTATGAAGTTTGGTAAGCTAAGTTAGATTTTGTATTATTTGAAAGGAAGAGTTAGGTTTTGGGTAAGTGATGGAAGAAAATCCAAAAGCTTAGAAATGGAAATAGGAAAACACTTTTTCACAATCAGAAAAAAAAAAAAGAAAAAAAAAAGCACTTCCATTCCATGCCCCCACCACCTTACCAAACACCTTGCCCTCGTAACTCGAACTACACAACACATACATCAAACATAAACTATTCTTATTAAATAAGTAGTCAACTTATACGTACCAACATATTATATACAAATTAAAGATATATGATTTAATATAAAGTTTAATTTCTAAATAATTAAATGCCAAAAAATAAGAATTGCACGTTAACGGGGACCGAGATGACAAAAATGGACTCTTGTTCATCTAATGGCCACGTTCTTGTCTTCACCATCAACGTTATTTTTACGATACATGCTTAAATAATCATATACAAAATCATGAAAATTATAATTATAATTATAATTACGATTTATTCATGAAAAGGCGATAATTTTGTCCAAATTCAATTTAATTAAACACATTCAAATCGGATAATAGATTACAATTCAACTTTAATTTAATTAGACACATAAATAGATTATAATTATGAGCTCTAAATCATCCACTGATTTGGCTAGCTTATTTCTTAAATTGCAGTTTAAGGATCATATGGAGTGACTTGTAAGTCAATTTACAAAATTGACCAGGCCGAGACCACCGATCGTCCAGTGGTCTCACAAGCACCGGATTATGATCTCCAATCCACATAAGAAATTTGGGAGCTTGGAGACGCGTAGTGAACATGATCCAATACAGCGAGCGCATCATAAGCGGCAAGAAGCGCGCAACAGCATAAAGATACCTGCACCGTTTCCCGTTTTCATTATTTCCTATAATTATTCTCAGGTAATTGGAAACACAGAGAGGAAAAAAAGAAGAGGAAAACGAATCGTCTTCTTATTTAATACTCTCTCACTCTCACAGCCATCTCTACACGTCTCTCTCTCTCTCTCTCTCTCACCACTGTATATTCATTCAATATCCCAAACCCCAACCATCTTTCTCTCTCCCTGGTGATGATGATGAAATGTGAACATAGATATCGAAGCAACGGACGCGAGTATGTGAGATATTAGGGCTTCTGCTGCGAGATTTTTTGTATTCAATTCAGGAATTAAAGAGGGAGAATGCCGTTGACGAGATACCAGATAAGGAATGAGTACAGCCTGGCGGATCCGGAGCTGTACAGAGCTGCGGATAAAGATGATCCAGAGGCTCTGCTCGAGGGAGTTGCCATGTCTGGTCTCGTCGGCGTCTTGCGCCAGCTCGGGGACCTTGCCGAGTGAGTCTCTATCTTCGTTGAGCTTTATATGATGTGATTGGCTTTGTGTTGAGGTTGAATTGTGCTTTTGAGCCAAATGTTTCGGTCGTTATAGCTTCAGTTTGATTTTGTAAAACGGGAGATAGAATTTCAGGTCGCTGATTTTGCATTCGTAGACTTCAGTTCGGGTTCGGAATTTGAGTTTCGAATTCGTGCTTTGGGAAGATTGGATGGTGTTTCACGAAAATCTCTTTCTGTCAAGAGCTTTTGAAAATGATCAACTAAAGTGGCTTTAATTTGGATTGTGGCTTATGATTTCTTTTTTTTTTTTTGGTTTCTGGTTATCGAATCATTTGTTCAACTGAATAATTAAGTCCATGGGAATAGGAGTGAGGGATTTACATTCAGCTTCCTCGTTCTTAATATGATTGTTTCTTCAATATCTCGAAGGTTTTGGGTTGTCTAGACTCCAAAAGCTTTGCGGACGGGACTCAACTGAGGATGTCTAGGTTTAGCTAAATTTTTATGGAGTGGCTTCTTAATTTATGGGTAAACTTTACAGTTGCATTTGATTGGAGTAGGAGCTTCAATCGCCCAGTTAATATGTAGACGCCGAAGTGTTTTTTTAAAATACAAGATTTGATGAAATTTCAAAAAATATTGAAGAGAAAAATAGATGGAAGCATGTAAAATAATACCAAAGGAAAAGAAACACGTGAAATGAAAATGTTAACGAATCAATGCAGTGATTAAATTTCTGTATTTGCTGGAAGTATCTGCCATGTGCTTAAATAGTTCTTCTATTTCCGCAAAGTTGTGACCTATCGTAGCATCTGACAGAGCTAGGAACTCCAAGCAGATCAGTTGCTTGGATTCCTTTTCATGAATGTTGATCCCTTGCTCATTCAAATGATATCTTTCATAATTACAGTTGCTTTTATGAAGGTTGTTCTCTTCTATTTTGGTGATATTTTTTTTTCCTTGTGGAGCTAGTGCGAAAATTTTATTTAATCACTTTTTGTCATATGAAAAAAGGGAAAAAAATAAAACTAATCTAATTGCCTTTTCATCTGCTAATAGGTTTGCTGCCGAGATATTCCATGACTTGCATGAAGAAGTAATGGCAACTGCTGCAAGAGGTCACGGTCTAATGGTCCGAGTCCAACAGCTTGAAGCAGAGTTTCCCTCTATTGAAAAAGCATTTCTGTCTCAGACAAATCATTCAATATTCTTTTCTAATGCAGGTTAGTATACTTGCTCAGAGATATGTTTATATGAAATATCGACTATATTATATAAACTTTTTAACTTAAGTGGCAAATTTTAAATATACGGTTCTTTGATGCTTTAATATTTTCTCAGTGGTGGAGATTATTTCTCATGGCAACATAATACAACAAAAGTATATTTTTATTGCACAAAAAAAAATCCTCATTGCAACATGACAATGAAAATCAGATACTCATATATAGTAATATGATTGTCTAGATGCGTGGACCTTTTGTGGATTGGTAGAAAATTGGTACAAAATTTCAACTGTATGCATATCAGTTTTTTATAGGTTTAGTAGCTGTAAGGTTACAAGATCCAGTTAATAAATGTCTGCGGATCATTTGCTATGGAAAAGACTCTTCTAGTTGAAATCTTTTGAGCCTTCTGGAGGAAAAGAAAATATTCTATTTGTTTAAAAAGTGTTTTTGTGAGAAAATTTCAGGTGCTTCATAAGAAATTGGCATATGGGCAATAATCTTGGATTAATTAATTTAGTCGCTGTTAGTTGAATATTTGTGCGAAAAATTTTCGTAGCGGTTTCTGGTATGTACATCTTTTATCTTATCCTTGCATAAGGAGGTGCAGTGGATGTTGTTTCAAAGGACTCTAGCTGAAAGACATTGCCTGATACCTTTGTTTCTGTATCCATTTTAGACCTTAAAATTTTACTGTTTTGCTTATTCTGAATTACTGTCTTGCATAATTGCTGAAGTCAAATGACATTTTTAATGTGTATTTATCTTTCACAGGTATGGACTGGCACCCAAATCTGCAAATGGAACAGAATGTAATTGCTTCTGGGGATTTACCTCGTTGTGTGATGGATTCTTATGAGGAATGTCGGGGTCCACCAAGATTATTCTTTCTGGACAAGTATGATTCTGTTGCTTATATTGCTAAAGCTATCTTTTTATACCGGGATTTGTTATTTTTATGATCTTAATACCCTTAACTGACTTAAATCAGATTTGATGTTGCGGGAGCTGGGGCATGTTTGAAGCGTTACACCGATCCGTCATTCTTTAAAATTGAGTTGGCATCCTCTAGGATTACAACAGTAGAAGTCCAAAGAGAGAAGAAATCAAGGAAAGTGAAGGTACTGCTGCCAAAACTAGTATTTCTCATAACAAACACATCTCTTTGGGGTTATTAAAATAAACCTGCATGCATTTATTTATTCCTAAAATATTGTTAATGTCCAAAAGTTTGGCATGGTAAGGATTTTTTTAGAATATAAATATCACCTGGATATAGTTTTACTCGTTTTCAATGCACAGACAGAATTTAATAATGATTGCCAGGTGCTACTTCTTATTGTTTAATTATTTGATTTGTCATGCTTCTGAAAATTAGCATTTTAGCTTATAAGTTTGCAACTTTCCACTTAATTGTCCATACCTTTGCCTGGAAACATTTCAATACGTATTACTTATATATTTTATTTACGGCAGAAGAAAGGATCTCGCTGGAGGAATGGAGAGACACCTGAAAATGCATCGGGACCACATGCCAAGTGAGAACTCTAATCGTATTTATGTATTAGTTCTTTTCTGTGCATGTACATGCTTGATGTTTGAATGGTGACTCAAAACGCTTTCAAATACTGCAGATTGCACCAGTTGTTTCTGGAGGAGCGTATTGAGAACGGTTATAGTGATCCTGCTCGTCTTGTGAAATTGAAGAGAAGGCTGTTAAGTGGATCTCCACTTAACTCCAGGTCCGGGAAAAGTTATATGGAGAAGTTTGTGCAGACTCCTTCACCGGAACATAAAACAATTAATGAAATTTCTGTTACTTCTCAACCTTTGACATCGATATCAGATAATTCTAGTGAATCAGGAATTGAAATACATGAAATCAGTTCAGTGGGTGCTGTGGAAATGTCATCTCATGGAATGGAAAACACAGTCTCTCTACCTCATAAACAGGAATTGCTACAGAAGCCTTCCATAGATATTATGGCCAGACAAAGTGTGAAGATGCATGAACCAACTGTTGATGTTGGGACACAGAAAGTATCTTCCGAGAGCAATAAGATGGTGGACAAGGAATTAAAAATTGATGCAAAAGAGGAGGGCAGTTTGGACGGGGACCATTCTGAAGATTTGGCCAGCGAGGTTGACAATTATATGGATGCTCTCACTACAATGGAATCAGAAGGGGAAACAGACACTGAGTACAAGATTAAGAATGAAGTAGGATTCCAAAATACAAGTCAACATGGGACTGATTCTGATGCAAATGAGGAACATACGGAGGTCCCAGCTCAATTTTCGGATTCTCAGTCGCTAGGAAACAGCTCAGAATCTGACGATGGAAATGGCTCATGCAAAAAAGGAAGCTCTAGTTTTTCTTACTCTGATACTGTAAGGTCTTCTGCTGAGATTGTGCAATCTGATGGTGAAGAAACAGCTAAACCGTTTCCTTCTACTGAAACTCATGTATCTGAGATAGTGGACACATTATCCAAGCAGTTGTCCATGAATAAAGAGTTAATGGAGTCCAGTTCCCATGAGCCTGTATCAACCAGTGGAAGTAGCGCTACAAAAGACAGCACACCCAATGCTGAAGAAGAATGCTTTAATTCATATAGTACGAATTCAAATCAAATACATCTTCCACTATACCCTGGAGAAAGTGTGCAGTCAGCTTCACTGGTTGAATCTGAACTAGGTGAAATTCTTCCTGAATGTGTGAATCTTGCTTCTGAAAAGTTAAGCACTGAAAGTGGGACAAATCAAGCAAATTCTTCAGAGCTAATCTCTGATGTTTACAGCCAGACAAGGGATGACGCAGTTTCTTCAGTTCCTGTTGAAAACCATTCAAACATTGAATCTGATTGTCTAGATTCAAAAGCCTCTTCGGGTGCTTCGGCAAATCCAGATTTGGCTTCTGGAGAGAAACAATATGGTTCTTCTGCAGATGACCATGCAGGTGGTAGTTGTTCTGAAAAGTTGGTAAGTGTTGAGGTTGGTTCTGTGGAAGCAATTATATCTCTTACGGAGAAGCAGTCTGCAAGCTCAGCCAGTGCAGAAGTAGATGTTTGTTCAGATGTTTCATTACGGGACGATGGCTCAGATGTTATGAAGTTTGATGACACAGTTCTTGCAGTTAGTTGTCCTATATCAGCAGCTGAAATCAAATCAGGGATAACTTCTAAGGGTGTTGAAGTTGATGAAACTGTTCCTGAAATGAAAAGAATTCCGGAAATTGATGATGCAAGTACACATGTTGAACTCAACTCAGAAAATATAACTCTTCTGAGTCATGAAGATGACACTTCTGCTCGAGCAACTGAAGAAATATCTAAAGTAGGTGGTGCAATTTCAGTGCCTGAGGTCAACCTAGAAAATTCAATTCCAAATAGAACTGAAGTTAATGATAGTATTGCAGCCCTCAACATCGGCTCAGAAAATGAGACTTCTATGGTGGATGCTTCTCAGACTTGTAGCTCAGAAAACCAGCAGCTCTCAGTTACATCGGATGGTGTTCCACAACTTGAACTTGATGTTGCAGAAGAGGAAGTTTCCTCTTCAGTACGGGGAACATATCATGAAGGGACATCTAGTGGTCCAGAAGATGAAGAAATAGATACTAGCCAAGCAAGCTTGGGTAATATAGCAACTGACAGTTCTCATGAAGTATATGCAGCTGTTTCTAATACTGGTGCATATGCTGGCGAGGATTTCAACGATGCTTGCCTATTTACGGCATTAGTTCAGTCTCCATCTGGAGATCACATGAATTTTCAGGAATGCTTCTCTGGTGCCGGAAATCTACATCAGGAAGAATCTGAATTTAATGAGGCAGTTTTTTCAGAATATCATCCCGAGCCAAAGGAGCAAAAGAAAGTGAATCAATTGGAAGTTGGTCCAAATGATTCAGACTCCATTTCCTTAAATTCAACATTTTATGACAATTCAGACCAGAAGACATTCAGTGATGTTCCAGATTCTTCTCTGGCCGAACCAACAAGAAACAGTTTGGCTGTTGGTGATATCAGCACAGCACTGGAATTTTCAAAAGCTTGTGATCTAGAATTAGAAAGAGAATCTGTCCATTGTAATTGTACTTCAGAAAATAGTGAAGATGCCATTTCTTCACCTTTGTGTTGCCTCCCAGAGACAGAAACTCCCTTGGAACAATCATTGGTGTCACAAGCTCATCAGGTGGACTGCCTGCAAGGACATAATTTCATGGCATCAAATTGCCTGGATCACAACGATCAGGAAAGATGTTTTCATGCTTCTCCTAAATCTTGTCCAGAAGAATTTCCTAGCCAAGCTTCATCAGAAGTTTTAACACAATCATCTGGATGGGAACTGGAAAGGAAGCAAGTGGTGAATTCTGTTTGTCCTAGTTTTATGTCACTTCCTGAGCCTAATCATGTTAGCATGGAGGAAATGCCACCATTGCCACCTCTTCCTCCAATGCAGTGGCGGGTTGGGAGGCTTCAAAATGTTCCCCTGGCATTGCACGGAGAATTGGCTGAAAATGGTCAGGCATTGTTCCCAAAAATATCACCTTATGCAGCTGATGACAAAGATCAGTCTAGTTTCACAGCATCACACGGAGAGATTGGACAGCCAGGGGATTCCTTTATTCCCCTCTCAGTTGTTGAAGGAGAACAGTCACGTGTTCCTGAACATAATGGGGCTTATTCAACACAGCCCCCACCATCCCAAATGCAGTTACCGACCACAGGTAGTGAACCAAACAGACAACATGACAGTCTCACCTTCGAGGGAACTCAATCTCCGAACTCATGTTTGACATTGCCAGCAGTATCTAATGAGAGGCCTGAGCAAGGGTTCCATTCTTTGGAGGAAAATATAGTTCAATCCACTCCACCCCCATTCTTAGAAATACCTGCTATTGAGCAGACGACTGCCAGGAACAATCTTAGATCTTTGCATGAAAAATCAGTCCTGCCTCTTAATGAAGTAGTGGCAGAAACAGGTCCAGCGGTTGAGGCATCTCCACATGGTTCTCAGAATTTTGGAAAAGTTGAGGATCCTTCTGATTCCTCTAAGACGTTACCAGCCAAGGTAGAAGAACAGCTTCAATTTGTTAAGCCTGGTTCAGGGGAAACAGCACCGGTGTCAGTAAATCCATTTAATTCGCAGGTCTTACCTAGTTTAGAAGGGGAGGGGGTGTGGCCCTCCAATGCATTTGCCCTTGCACCGACCTTTGAGGTTGAAAAGGTGAATGCAAATCCAGCAGTTAAGCTTCCTCGACCTCGAAGTCCTCTCATAGATGCTGTTGTTGCTCATGACAGAAGCACGGTAATAATGATTTCACAATGTTCATTTTGTTCTCGTTATACTTTCTATGAAGTTAGGGCTTTGTTTAGTTTTAGAAACGTTTTCACTCTTTAGATTCTTGTATGTTTCTACACAAAAACTTGTAATATTTGAAAATGAAGCATGACTTGGAAAGATAATGAAAATTGCTATGAATTTGAAAATATTAAAATCATGTTTTCCAAATTATTCCATATTTTTACTGTCATTTTCCAAATCATGTCTTCATTTTTCATAGTATACACATCTTTGTGTACAACTATAAAAATTCAGAGTTGAAAACTTAAAAAGAGCTTTCTATAAGTAAAAGAGGGTGATGATATTTGAAGGGTTCTCATCTTTTTGACAATAAGAGTCTTCTGCAGTTGAGAAAGGTGTCTGAGCGAGTTCGTCGTCAGATTGCACCTAAGGTGGAGGAAAGAGATTCATTGCTGGAACAGATACGAACCAAGGTTAGAAGCATGATGTCTCTATTCTCATTTATTGTTTCTTAGACCTGCTCGAACTGACCCCTTTTCTTTACCTTTTTCTTTCTGTTTAGATGTTTTTTAATCTTTTAGCTGTTTTTTTTCCCTACAGTCCTTTAGTTTGAAGCCTGCGTTGGTGACAAGACCCAGCATTCAAGGTCCTAAAACAAACTTGAGGGTTGCTGCAATATTAGAGAAAGCAAATGCAATTCGTCAGGTTTCCACCTACATACCACACACTCTATCTCTCTCTCTTTCTCTCTTTATCTAGAGTAAATCCATCCACTCCACACACTCTATCTATTTGTCTCTTTCTCTCTCTCTCTAGAGTAAAAGATCTAACATTAAATTTTGGTATAGGCTACGGCTGGAAGCGATGAAGATGATGATACAGATAGTTGGAGTGATTCTTGAACATATAGGTGCCAGAACTATACTGCTATCTTTATTGCTTTAGAAGTGAATCTAGCTGGGGCCATAAAGTTCTCCTTGCAGAAAACGTCCTTCTATACCCTTCTATGTATTCATGTGTTATGGCTTTTTTTCCCCTAAGCATGTTCATATTTCTTTTTTCACGTTGAAAATATAGATCTATCAGTACGTGGATCTGCTCTATCCATGAAGACCCAGGGTGAGATCAAATGCTCTGTATCAAGAGGCTCAGCGTGTAACTGCTGTACCGGATTAGATTCGATGTATTATTACCCTGAAAATGTTGGCAGGTGTAAATTGTGAATTGGTGTAAGTTTTGGTTGTAGTATACTTGTGCAATTTTGTAGTCTTGTACGTAATTGGTAATGAAACATATATCTGTGCATTTATACCGTTTAGTTTCTGGTCTTGTATTTAAAAAAAGAAGAAATAACAATGTAGCTTCTGTTTCATGCCCCCATGATTACGCATTTTTCTTTAATTGTAGTACCGGATCAAATTTGGTTTATTTTACGTTGCTTCCAATTTAAATCAATTAGTTTTTTTTTTTTTTTGCTATTTGTCGAGTGTACGAGAATATGACGAAACCTGCAATCCTCTCCCTAAGCATGTGTACTCTCAGAGGGGAAATTTAAGAGACGTTTAATCGAATGTAATTAACTTTGTTCTAAATGTTATTTATGAAAGAGAAGGACATTTCTGGCGAAGAGAAGTAAAATCCAAAACACCAAAACAACTGATCTAATCAAACAGATAAAAACAAAAAACAAGCATAGCTGCAGGAAAGGAAACTTCACGAGCTTCAGAGAAAGCAGAAGAAATGAGAGAGAGAGCCCAAAGGAACAAGCGGACAATAAGCAGTGACCCATCATTCAATTAAGCAAGAGAAGCAGGACAAACTGATCTAAATTTTTTTTTCATTTTTTTTGGTTGGATAAGGCTTAAGCTGGCATACAACCAAAACGGTGATGTTGAGACAAAATAAACCACACATGAACAGGATAAATAAATTAAAAAAATATATATATATAAGGTCTTCATATTATTTAACAATATCCTTGTTTTTTTTTTTATTCAATAATTATTCTTGTTTTTAAGCTTAAAAAAGTAATCATGTAGTATAAATTAGTAATTAAAAAATATAGTAGTGGGATGGAAAACTTGAACGACCAAGGCGGTGCTCTGCAGCTAATCATGAACTGGACAAACTCACTTAATTTCAAACCCACCAAAGTTAAAACCGTAACCGTCCGCCTTAATTTCTTAAGCCATATTTTATGATATAATATAATTGAAAAAAAATAAAACAGTTAAAATTCAATTATTTTTCTTTACTACTTTAACTGTTTTTTTTTTTAATGACATATTCAGTAATATATTTATTTTTTTTTTAAATTTCATTTGAATATAGTAAGCACTTAATTTTATTAACAAATCTTACTTCAGTTTATTAAAAACCGTCTTATTTACCTTACTAATATGATATTTTAATATATAATTTTAAAATTAAAATTTATTATTATATTTTTAATTTTTTTATATAATTTAAATTAAAATTAAATTCGAAATAAAAAAATAATAAATATGCGTGTCATCCGTACCTCTAATAAATACTATATATAAATTATAACAATTTATATTTAAAAAATATACATAAGATAAGATAAGATTCGTTTAAATTTTTTAATTAGTATTTCAAAATCTAAATTATTTAATGTCTTCGCTCTGAATATTTTGTAAATACTCTGAATATTTATTACCATCATTAAATTATTTTTATATAATTCTTATTCTTATAAAATCGTATCTTAATTATTTTCATATAATTATAAAAAATTATTTTTCGTACGCATTATCGGTTGCGAATATAGTTAAAACGTACTAAACGCGCCCGTTAAACATCCATAAGATCACCACTGAATTGAACGACGCCGTTTTCTCTTCCGTGTCTACCACTCTTGTGTTTCCGTCGATACTTTTCCTGTAAATAGCCAAGTCTTCTGCTTGTATAGATTTTAGTAAACCCTTCTAAATTCTCCGTTGCTTCTTCAACCTTTTCATAGACGCGCACGTATCCGATCGCACCGCAAATTCAAATTTCGCAAATGATTCCTGGATAACATCAAAACGCGGTTTCCCCAAATACAAAACGGCAACATTTCTGCTCTCTCTCTTCTTTATATGGGAAAATCGCTTCCTGGCACCACTAAGATCAACCAATTCACTGCAGCAGCATCCAAACTCTTGAAACCCTCGAAACCCATTTCGCTGAATTCGTCAAGACTGCCTCAAGATAAGTCGTTTAATAGGAAGAAGATGGAGAGCAGTACTCGCAGAGACACCACCAGCAACACCAGCAATAGTAACGACACCGCCCATCAAGACCAACGCGTGCCGCTTTCTGAGGTCGTTTCGGATTGTGTCAAGCGCTGGTTCAAGGATACGCTCAAGGAAGCCAAAGCAGGTGATATCAATATGCAGGTCTTGGTTGGTCAGATGTATTATAGCGGTTATGGTGTTTCTAGAGACGCCCAGAAGGTTTGTTTTCATTTTTCAAGAAGATTCTTTGCGGTTCGCTTTTTAGTTTCTTTGGAGTGTTGATGTTGGGTTTAGGGTTTTGTGTGGATTGGGAAAGGGGTTTCCGTCGATTTCTTATTATTATTATTGTTTTACTTTTATTTCATGAGAAAGATTGGAAATAAGAATTAAAGTTTCCTGGTTTTTTTTTTTTTTTTTTTAAATTTGATGAGAAATAATGGGCTAAACTTGACAGGGCCCTCCGTTAGGGTTTCTTGAGAATCGTTTTTCTCTCTGTGGCCTCAGATTATGAAGAAGTGAAGTTAAATCTTTTATTTTCTTTGTCAATTTGATCTGTTTACACAATAAAATTTCAACGTGATTTCCGCTTGTTTATTATCTTTTCAAGTATTGTTTCTTTATTTCTGCCGCTTTTTCTAAATTACTATTCAACTTCATTTTATTTCAGGGAAGGATTTGGATGACCAGAGCATCAAGAACTCGGTCTTCGGTTTGGAAAGTGAGCGATAAGCATCCAGGTTGAGCTCTTTCCCGTCCTGATTCCTTATAGCGTCCTTAGCTGTTTAGGGGTCTAATCAGATTAGTCAACTGTTCCTTTCTTCTATTTTGGGTCTTCTTCAGGCTATAATGCAAGTGATTCTGATTCTGATGAAGTAAAGGGTGATTCTTGAGCTGGCCATGCTACCTTTACAACAAAATTTGATCCGTAAGTTGCTATAAGTTTCGCAGCTGGAATCCTTTTAGAAATTCTAATAATTTACTGGCCTCTTGGTTCTAGTTATATTTATGTGTTTACCTTATTAACATTATCTACCCAGGAGCCTCGCGCAGTGCGCACCTTTAATTGAAATGGAAAATACTTGAAAATATATAATTGACCGGATTGCTGGAAAGGAAAATTGAAGTAAGTTTCAAAATTAAAAGCGAGCTTGATATGGAATATGTTAGGTCTAGATTGCCTAAGTAGATTAGAAATTGTAATTCAATTAATATAAAATATTATGATATTATGGGTATATTATTATAATTGTAGTAATTCTAGGATTTTATTTTTTTTAGTATTTAGTTTTTCTATATGTTCATAGTATTTATTGCATAATTATTTCTTAGTTCAATTCTATTTAGGAAAAGCTATTGAGGAACCATTATAAATATCTTTGTAATTTCAATGTAGAGACAGTCTTCAATTATTCAATTAAATACTTTGAGAGATCTTCAATCTTCTTTAATGGAACTCTTATGTGACGCTTAAGAATTTTTAAATGTGATATCTGAAAAATATTCGGAGTGATGTCCAAGTTTTATATTTCTAATTCCTAAGTGAGTTACTTTTTTAAAAAAAGTAGAAGTGTGGTATTAATGAGCAACCAGGGGTTGCAACTCGAATGCAAAAGCTTTACAAGTCTATTAACATATCAACCAAGTCCCTTAAATCCTTAGTAGTAAAAAGAGGATAGTCTTTTACCAAAAATCATAGTGTTTGGAACCAAGAATCTGTAGTTCTATCAAAAGATCACTACATATCTTCTAAAGCGTGTCAGTTTCTTTCTTTCCATACAACCCATAAAGTGACCAACTGGATAGTGCCCAAAGTCTTGTTATATCTTTTATCCCCATGGATGCCTCTATAGGCCATGTCTCCTCCTCCATCGAACCTGCCATGACCAAATTCACTCTTATACGGGAACCCTACACTATACTATTTTTGGAAGTTTAAGTGGTGTGAATGGGCTAGGGCTTTGCAGCTTATGTTAAGTGAGGTAAGACTTTTCACCCAGAAAGACGGATTTGACCATGTTGTACTTCTTCAGAACATAACCAGTCATAGAACTGAACCGCCATCATAAAACCTTGGCTAGAAACCATCAATGTAGTCACTGATATACATTTACTTGCATATACTCCAAATGAAATCAATGCGCAAGTCTTCAGGACGTAAACTACAATGCATTCTGCTCCAAGCAAACAATCCATAATCCTGCAGAGATAGATTCTGTTCATATCATATGCTCCTTCACCCACTAAAACCACACAAAAAAAAGTGGAGACAAAAGTATCCAGAAGAATGAACTCAGGGAAATGCCAGTTTACAAGAATAATAACCTTTGCCCAAAAATTCCAAACCACCAGATAGTGC
>NW_019014687.1:2221502-2232170 GCF_000150535.2 Carica papaya
ATCCATAGTGATCTGTTTGGCATGGAAATAGAAAGAAGTTAATCTGGCGGCTTTTAATGTTTATCCTGTCAGGTCTTGGCATTATGAACCTCTTGCATGATATTGATTTCTCCATGCATGTTTCATGTATTGTCCAGCCAATGTTACTCGGTTAACATGAAAATTCTTCACATAGTGGCCATGAAAAGTTCTACTCTGTTTTAACTTACGTCTTCATATATTGGTTTGTTGTGTTTGACAGAAACTTAATATGTCGAGTTGCCAGAACATTGGTCATATTGGTTTGTCTTCCCTTATAAGTGCTGCTGGATGTTTACAGCAACTCACCTTAGCATACAGCACTCCTGTAAGTGTTTGATCTTTCCCAGTCTCAAATGGTTCATTTACTCGATTTATTTCTTACAATATTGTGCTGCTCCTTGTTCAGGTCACTCTTGAAGTTGCTGATAGCTTGAAGAAACTTTCCATGTTGCAATCTATCAAGTTAGACGGCTGCCTGGTTACTTGTGAGGGACTGAAGGCTATTGGAGTTGGATGTGTCTCATTAAGGGAGCTGAGCCTAAGTAAATGTTCAGGGGTGACTGATGAAGGCCTCTCTTTTGTGGTAACAAAGCATAGAGAACTGAAGAAACTAGACATCACATGTTGTCGGAAACTAACTGATGTTTCCGTTGCTCACATTTCAAATTCATGCACTGGCCTCACTTCCCTGAAGATGGAAACATGCACCCTGGTTAGCAGAGAAGCCTTTGTCCTTATTGGACGGAGATGCCATTTTCTTGAGGAGCTTGACCTAACAGATAATGAAATTGATGACGAAGGTTTTCCTTTACTCAAATGTATGGAAGCTAGCCAGGACTACTGCATCAGTTCCTGTACTTATGTTTCTTCTTCTTTTGCAGGTCTGAAGTCCATCTCCAGATGTTCCAGACTTTCCACCTTAAAACTAGGAATATGCTTAAATATAACCGATGAGGGGTTGATTCACATTGGCATGTTCTGTTCAAAACTTCGTGAGATTGATCTCTACAGGTTTTCATTCAAAACCCTCAATTCAAATTGTCCTTATTAGTTATTGAGGTGATTGAACCAACAACTGACAATAAATATCTACTTCCTTGTGGTTACCTTTCCAGATCTGTAGGAATAACAGATTTAGGTATCTCAGCAGTTGCTCGGGGTTGCCCTAGACTTGAGGTGATAAATATAGCCTACTGTAAGGACATTACTGATAGGTCCTTGATATCAATGTCAAAATGCCTGCGGTTGAAAACTCTTGAAAGTCGAGGCTGCCCTCTCATCACTTCTTTAGGCTTGACAGTGATTGCTGTGGGATGTAGGCAACTTACTAAGCTCGACATAAAGAAGTGTCACAATATAGATGACGCTGGGATGCTTCCGCTCGCTCACTTCTCACAAAACTCAGACAGGTGCAGTGATACTTGTTCACTTTGATACTTTTTAGCTTTGTTAACCAGATAGAAAGCAAAGATGTAGAGGTTGATTCTCTCTTTTCTTTGCAGATTAATTTGTCTCATAGCTCAGTAACAGATGTGGGACTCTTATCACTGGCTAGCATCAGCTGTCTACAAAGCATTACTATCTTGAACCTAAAGGGCTTGACTCCAGGTGGACTGGCAGCTGCATTGTTGGCGTGTGGAGCATTAACAAAAGTGAAAGCTCCAGGCCTCTTTCAAATCATTGCTCCCTGTCCAACTTCTTGAGCATTTGGAAGCACGTGGTTGTACATTTCAGTGGAGGGATAATGTATTTCGGGTATGTATGTGCTCACCCACATCATCTCGTATCTTTTGATGTGTTTGCTTTTTTCTTTTTCTTTTCTTCTTTTTGCATTTTTTATCTAGGGGGTGGGGGCAAGGGAGGGGGGATCTTGGGGATAATAAATAAAACTATAAAGGGTGGGGGCAAGGGAGGGGGGAACTTAGGGATAATAAATAAAACTCTTGCACTGTACAGAGAACGAAATTACTGGTCCATGCCAGGATGATAGCCTTAAATTTCTAGATGATTTCTCTATTTCTTACACTTTTCATATTAAGGATAAAAAAGTATATTTGCCCAGATACTCCATCCAACCAAGAGAGTAAAACCACTCACTTTCAAAAACTGCTGGAAAGCTCCTAAGAGAGTCCCAAAAAGTGTAATCATTTCCTGGTCAAAATGCTAGGTGGAGAAGTAATTGCAAGTTGAGCCTGATCATTCGGATCCGTCAATTTAGTATATGATCACACATAATTGCTTATGGGACTGACAAAACGATTTGATGGACAGGCTGAGTTGGATGTCAAGTGCTGGAAAATGCAGTTGGAAGATGTTGCGCAGTAGAGAGATTCTAAAGGTGTTATATGCTGAGGCCAGAAGGTCCTGTTCTCTCTTGCCGGCTAAAGTAGATTCCCGCTCTGAATCAGGCAAAGTCTGTGGAATTTTGAGAGTTTAAGATGACCTTCATGTTTCCTTTATTTGATTCAATAGATTGATGGATAAAGTAGGTTAGCCTGTTAAGATTGTCTTTGTAGAAACACGCTTGTATTTTGAAAGTTTCCGTGAAATGTGTCCAAGAACTAATGGAGACAGGTTTCTTCAGACATAACTGAATTAGTTTTAGAATATGTCCATATCATACATCAAATTGAGTCAGCAGGAAATAGGAATATCAGCCTTGTAATATCAGAAAACGGAAGTTTGTAAAGGAAAGTTTTTATTTTGTTTGCGACGAGGCTTCCACTAACTTCCTGTTTCTGGGTTTTATTTTATATGATTTGCAGCGAATATTGGAGGTGAATAATTCAAGCCAGCCGTAGAAGTTCTCTGGGTCTTTTTAATAGAAACAATAGGATCATATATAAAGGCTTAATTGTAGAAAAAACTCTCTCACTTTTTTTATTCTTTTCAATTTGGTTTTCTAATCTCTCAATTGTTTGTGTTTAGATTTTAAAATAAAAAGGGGTTTGTTTAATTGTTGGTATTTTTCATGGAAAGTTTCTGGTTATTTTGAATATTTGATAATTATATAAACAAGTACATTTTCAACTAAAGAAAATTCTCTTTTTAAGATTTTACTTAGAAAGGAGAAAAAAGGGGCATTAAAATATCTATTCTTTTTAATTGGAAATAAAACACAAAAGAGTGAAAGACCAGAGATATTAAAATTATTTCTTATTTTGTTTGTGGGGGTAGGTTGGAGATTGTAAAATTGGAATGTTTTGGTAGGTTGAGATTATGATATTTTATTTTTTAAAAATTGTAAATCATTATATGTGTTTTAATCACTAGAAAAAAAGAACATAAATGGTTTCTTGCTTAACTAGCAGAATTCTTCAAATAAAGATTTTGAGATTATACACAACAATTGGCTGTTTATCCTTGAATTGGCCGGAAAGAACAATTTCCATGACTTATCATCAGAGATTAAGTTGTTGCAGCTCAGCTAGAAGAAATCAAATCAAACTTCATATGGATATTGAGAGCCAAAAGAGTTCAACTTCATACTCAATCGCATCTTACAATTGAAAAAGCTTGCAGTTTAAATCGAGTCAGCGTGAAGCTCTTCTTACTTCTCTGTCAAATCCTTAAATCATGCACAGGCATAATACTGCCTGTAGTTTATGTTTTGTCTTTCTATTTTTATCACTTTATCTAGTGTAGTTGATTTTGTTAATGATATAATTGAGAGTAGACAAAAAATAACTTCTATAAAGTTTTGTAGAACTTTGTTTTTACTCAAAAAGATGGTACATTCTCTCTCAACAAATTCAAACTTTTCTAAATAGAATAAGTCAAAAGGTGAGAAGATTGCATATCCATTCTTCAACTTTTTTCTCCAAATTTCGATTTATAGGACTAAAGAATATATCAAACTGCCTCGCGGATTTTTCATTATCATGACTCAAACAAGTCTTGAATAATGGCGTAGAAATTAGCAGTTCAGAAAAGAAACAACAATATAATATAAAGGAGAGCACAAGAATCTTTTTTCCCTATAGGAAGCAAAATTTGTCACTGATCTATTACATTTTGAAGATAAACATACGTGTACAAAGGTATTGACAGTAAGAGCCTAATTGGATCCACAAAACCTGCTCTACATGACTACTTAAAATGGTTAGGGCATTAGTTCATGTTAACAAACACCATTCTATCACTCCTGAGTAGTTGTATGGTCCCTTGTTGGGCTACTATGTTACAAGAGTATTTAGTAATCTCTGCTTCTCAATAATTCTAAAATCACGGAACTTCCTAACTCACTTCTTTTGTAAAGTAACCATACAGAAGAAAGCTACAAAACGACTAATTATGCCAAAAAGCACGAGGACGAACAGACAAAGGTGCCAATCATCAAGATCATAGCCACTTTGCATCAATGAACTACAACGTGTTATCAACCATACTCCAGAATACCTAGAGAATATAAAAAAAAATAGTTATATCAATTGTGAGTAGATCATGCTGTCATAATAGCATTCTTTTTTCCTCAGACATTTAAGGATTTTCTGAGATCAAATAGCTTCACCTCCTTAACCTGGAACAAAACCTGGACTATGGTTCAGCTTCTGTGATAAACCAGATGCAGCATAAAGTTTAATTGCTGGTTAAGTTTAATGTCTTGGCATCATTTATAATGCAACAGGACCATCAGATAAGGAAGTATCTTGTGCAAACTTAGTACTCAACTCTTATTCCATGCACATGCACAAATGCATGGTTATCTCCACAAGTACTTTACAGCATTCTGTGCCAAGCAGACTAATTTTCGGTCATGTTATATTCATTTTAAAACCTGGTTTTACAGGACTCTAAGTTAGAATACCTTTTTGTTTGATTCATTCTTTTGTTCTTCTTTCTTTTTAATATCTCTTTACAATGGTGCGTGTATCACACAACAGCATAGGTTAGATCTTTGCTAACATAGTATCTATGTATTCTCTAGATTCATTTTTCAAGTAGAAAAGTAATCGAACTAGGTACTGACCTCTGAGCATTCGCAATGATAAAGGCTTCTAGAGCCCACTTGGTGTAGCAAAAGTTTCCCAAAAAGTTTGTAATTCCGTTATCTTTGTCCTGGATTGCAATGAGAGTCAAAACAACAGGTAAAAGCACCGACCACTGCGTGACAAAATTAAGGTATCTCGTCAGTGAGGAAATTATTGAAGAAATAGTCGATGTGTATGATGTGTTATTTATATCTTCAAGGGCATACCAGTTGTGCAGGACTAGGGTCAAGCCAGATGGCAAATATATAGGCTACGCCTGTCACACAGTACACAAGGCAAAGCAAAACAAGATAGTTGTCTATGAAGGATGATCGAGGGTTGTTGAAGAAATAGAACATGGACATATAGAACAGAGGTTTGACAAGTGTATTGAAGTGGTCGAGTGTATCTTTGGATAGAAAATAAGCTGAACTGCTGATACCAGCGGCACTTTCTCTCCAGTAGTGTAGTTTGTCCAGAGAAAATGACCTTAACGCTCCAATCTTGCATAGTAGTGCTGCAAAGTCACAGTTTATTTAGATAAAAGGAGAAAGGACACAGAGAATCAAAACATTTAATACAGAGGATACATATAAGAAGTCTAGCATAATCTCATCAGTTTTACGAAAATACTTATTTATAGAGGTTGAAAATTTATGAAACGTTTTTGGAGGCTTATGAGAGGCAAAGTAACACCATTCAGTCCCATTAGCCATGGTAACAGAAAGCAAGTTTAACACAGAACTAACATATTTACTGAGTTTGTGCAGTTCAACTTACAAACAGCAATGACTGTGTAAGTGTAGCCAAGGGACCCAATTGTCTCATCGCTTACTTTAGCAAGAGTTCCTAAGCATGCTCCTGCAACTAATAGAATCAAATAATCGAGTACTTGAACTCTAGCTTCTCGCAATCGCTGCTTCCCAACCCTGCAACAGTTTTTTCTAAGAATAGTCATTTTGTGCAAATACAAAAGTTAATTGTAGTTTCCACTGAAAGAAACCAAGTTCACCAACTCCAAATATATTTCAAGTTTTGATACCCAGAAAGACCAGTTTAACTAATATATATTCTTCTCATACTATACTTGAAGAACATTAACTGGTTAAGTGTTATCAAAATTCTGCTGAACATAGCCTATGAAACTAGAGAGATAATGTTGCATCTCGTAATGTTGGCAACTAGAAAGATATCCAGAAAGGACCTGGAAAGCATATACGGAGCATACATATAAAGCTGGGTACAGAAACGAGCGGTTTCCAACATTGTCTTTATATCCTCTAACAGATACGGTTGAAAATAAATGCAAGACTTATTAGTGCTCATAGAATGAGAAACTTGAAGATTCAAAAAGGAATAGAAAAAGAAAGGATTATGCATTAACACATAAATAGATGAGGATTAAAAACAAGAAACCTGTAGCTATAGAGGTGGAAGATTTCTAGTATTGACCGAGGTCGAAGATTTCAACAGGTTGAAAATGTTTTATCCTCTTTTATTAATTTTGCTTCACCTTTCGAAACTCAAAAGTCAAGTTTTCACCAAGTGGGGGAGAATGATGCAAATTATAAAGCTCCTAAAATGGATATACTTCAATAATAAAAATATGAGGCAAAATTAATAAAAGGGTATAAAACATTTTTGAAAATCAACTAAAAGGAATATGAAATTTAATTTTCTTTCTACCTTTTTAGAAAGTATTATAATAAAGGAATATAGGAAGATTTATTTCCTATTTCCTTAGTTTTTTCTATTTAACTTATTTTTTAATTTATTAAATTTTCTGTTTTTAATGTGTTTGGTACCTATAAATAAGTTACCTGATTTAGTTATTAAGAAAACTAATCATGTTGATTATTCAAATTCTGAAATATCTTTTTGATAATTGAGATAGGAGATCTATTAATTTGTTTTTTAATAATGTTTATCTAATTTTTATTTTTAAGTTCTTTTTTTCCTACATGATATAGTTACACTTACTTGTTTTACCAAGTATTGGTTCATTTGCTTTTAATAATCTCCAATAAATAGATAAGCTTCAATTTAACACTGCTATGAAATAGGAAAGAGCTCTTGCCATTGTACCTTCCAAGAAAATATCTGTACTGACGGGCAAAACCTGGAGTTCTTCGATTGGATAAATCCGCAGATTTTACGAAGTTATGCTTTATGTGATCTCGCTTTAACTCAACATTACACTTGACATCCGCCCATAAATCTGCACCAAATGACTGTCCCATAGCTCCCGTACTAGGATTTGTTGCATCATTTGTATTTGACCGGTTGGAGGATGTAGCAATTCCATCACAATACTGCAGCATATCATGTGGTACAGGGTATCCATTATGCAACATCCATCTAACAGGAAGTTGTTGAGTTGACAGACCTCCACTTGGCTTAACAATTCCTTCCAGGATGTCAATGTAGTGATCTGGAGGATTAACACGCTCAGGTACTGTAATTCCAAGGCCAGCAAAGTATTCTTCGACTTTCTTCACAGACCCATGATACACGGTAAGACCACCTTTTGCTAGTAGTATCAAGTCATCAAACATCTTGTATAAGGTATAGCTGGATCAAGGAAGTTAATTATTACCTTTGAGAAAACATATAATGAACACTTAAAAAGTATAACATACATATCATTGAAAGATATTTTGCTCCGTCACTCAAGGCTACCAACATTATAGTGTCGATATGCACTTAAATTGGCTACCATCATGTTCTGTTTCATTTGGGGAAAAAAGAAATTTTTTATCTAAATCTTTACTCTCTTCATATGTTTTACTGCCAAGAAGAATTAACTTGTCCACCAGAAGGAATCGGTTACAACTATTTTACCACTAACAGAGTGTAAATGAAAGAAACTAAATTGGCAAAGCAAGGAATTTTGTAAAATTAAATGAGACTGTAACTTGACATGAATCTATACCGAGAGAAACAAGACGCAAAAGATCAATAAGCATTTCCCTTTCACAATCATTCAATCAAAAGGAAGTTTATTTGTTCTTTTCTAAAATATTTAATTCAAAGGAATTGAATAATATCATTTCCATTGAATTCTACATGCTATGCATGAGTTAGTACCACAGATCTTGAATCAGTCATATTAACTGTAGTGCTTCTATCTGTTTTTCTCTCTCTTTCCCATCTGCTTCTTTTACAATTCATGAAGCTCTCTGATGTGCTGACCTAAAATCAAGAAAGGGATGTAACTTTAAAATGCAAGATATGCAGAACTCATTTAACTAATAAGCTTCTTCCTTCCTCATACTTCTCTCTGATAAGTACATAAGATAATACAGTTAATACAACATTGGAAAAATTATCATATTGAAGTTTGACATTTATTTCAGTTTGGTCCTTTTTTTATGATTTAGTCCGTAATTTTTTTTTTTTTTATTTCAAACACCTAATTTTCTTTTATTTTATAACAAAAAAAGTTAAAATTGTTAAACTATCTTTAGATACTTCAAAAAATAACTTAAAAAACTGATTTTGACTAATTAATTAAACTAATAAGTCAATAAAATGTTAGATTTATTTTCTATTGTTATTAATTTATTAATTTAATTAATTATTCAATATTATTTTTTTCACATATTTCTTAAAGTGTCCAAACATGACTATAAAATTTTAAATTGTAATAAAAAACATTAGAAATCAAAATTGTAACAAGTGTCAAACTTTTAAAACTAATTTGATAATTTACCATATAATATATAATACAGTCTAATTGTTCTAATAAAGTATTCTACGTCATTTTTTATGATCTTTTAAGAGTGTTCGCTATATATTATATTTTGTCCTTGAGTAATCCATCAACACGTGACATCCCAAGCCACTATTTGCAACGTCTATAAGGGAGGACGGTTTATCATTTTTTTGTCTTAAGGTATCATTTCTCTGTTAAGAAAAATTGTCAGCTAGTACTTCTTGAGAGAAACTGAGAAGGCATACCTTGGTTGGTGAAGAACCATGCAGATGTTTACTCCTTCAAGAGCTTCCCTTCGAAGTGCTCTAAGAAGTAACTGGGAAGATGCACTGTCTAAACCAGATGTTGGTTCATCCAAGATCAAGAGTGATGGTTCCATGACCATTTCTAGTCCAACATTTACACGTTTCTTCTGGCCTCCAGAAATTCCTCTTCTTTCAACTGTGCCAACAAGGGAATCCCTCACTGCCTGTAGCCCCAAGCACTCAATTACTCTTTCAATAACCAGAACTTTATCAGCTTTAGGCATGTCAGCAGATAGTCTCCAGTTTACGAAATCCAATACAAAATAACTATTAGAATTGGAACTGATAGAAAATAAATATATAAAAATAAATATAGATGCAGTCATGCAGAATTTATAAGCAGGTTGAGGCTACTAAATGGGACAAACAACAAATATTTGAAGAAAGTGCAAAAAACATAGCTGGGGGTGGGGAGATTTTTTAGTCAGAAGGGTAATAGCTAACATGTAACACTCTTGTCAGATCAAGTAGATTGTACATAGCAGAGAACAAGAAACTGACAATTAAATGCATTATACTTTTGAAGAATGGGTAATAGCTGATAGCCAAAATCAAAGTAATATCAAACATACACAATGCCATGAGACACATTTGATTTTCTCCAGCAATAATGAAGATCAGTAGTGTGCGTTGTAAGATAATAGAGCACTTAATCAATTTCTTTCTTCATCAGGGAACATCAAGATTGTGTATGAGATGTCTTTAAATTAAACGAGGGTGTGCCAACTACTCAGCTAGCTTGAGAAAAATGAATAAGAGTTCTTTCTTTTCCAGAAAAAAAAGTTGAGCCTGGAACAGTAAAAATATCCTTGTTATGTCAAAATTTTAAGGCCCCAGATGCTCAGCATTCATGGAGACTAAAAAATTGAAAATTTCAAGAGCAGCATACAATTAGTTAAATTATTCCTGTTCAAATAATCAACACCAAGTAATATCACTTTGATTATCAGACTGTTAAACAGTTTATCAAGGATCCAGGAATTGCCTTTTGAGTTTAATATCTGAAATTGACTATGTCATTCTGCATGTAACTTATTAGATATACAACTTTCTAAGGCAACTATTATCTTTTACCATAATCCTACAAGATTATTCTAATTACGTTTCATTAATTACAAAATGTAGATTGATGGTAAAATTGACAGGATCATGATTCAAACATAACTTTGTGAAAGCAAATATACACAGCCACACAGGCATGATTTGGTAGAAGTTTATGCACTCAAGTCTTTTCATTTAATATAAATTCTTCACTTGGTCTAGCTATGCTTACTTTTAAAGTGAATAAAATCAATTGAGTAGAAATATGTAGTTCCTAGTGAAAGCAACAAGAGTCAAGTTTTTTGGCTTATAAGTGATAACAAGGATTTCCAAGAGACCAGGTTGATATTAAGAATAACTTGAATAAAGATATATCCTCATCTAATATGAACAGTGATGTTGTTGCAGAACATTTAACTTGCATGAAATCTAGATATAGTTTACCTGCACCTTGCGCTGAACCGGAGATTCTCCTCTACCGTCAAGTTTCCATGCACTATATCATCTTGTGGCACAAAACCAATAATTTTCTTGTATGAGTGTATTGATTCATTTTTTCCATTTATAAGAATTAAACCAGTACTTGTACATCCAGTAGCTTTTCCTGCCAAAGCAG
>NW_019014687.1:2232389-2243639 GCF_000150535.2 Carica papaya
GTTTGTCAGGGATACTTGAAGTACCTGGAGCAAGAGGCGGCAGCAAAGTATCCTCGGAGCCAGTTTTAGTTTGATTAGA
This sequence comes from Carica papaya, assembly GCF_000150535.2. Next base: position 2,232,469 of record NW_019014687.1, read on the forward strand.
AGTCTTAAGCGGCTCTGATTGCATTGTGGATTTTTTGCGAGAAAACGTTCTTGTTATCTGTTCTTGCAACCCTACTTTACGAATCTTCGCAACATCTTTTGCAGCTTTCCATCTTTCACGTGCTTGTGCAGTTTCTCGGGCATGCCTTGCTGCAGCTTCTCTGGATTTGGCTTGTTTTCTTTCTCGAGTAGAAAGAGCTTGATCAGAGCAGTTATAAATAATGATCATCAGAGTACTCAATGCTGCCTACATTGGCAATATAGAAATATCAAATTCATCTGGCTGACGTTTGAAGTTCCTGGTTAATAGTCTAAACTTCGTTTTTTATTTTTACATTCAAAAGAGAAATTTTGAATTACTAAGAGCTCCATTCTGTAATACTTGTTCTAAAACTTCTGAGAAATTTGTAGCAGAAAACATATTGAGGAACGGTTATACAAGAGTTACTTCTCATTAGTATAAAGGAATAAGTTAATTACAATGTAAGTGTTGCATGCTTTGATCAAAAGCAACTAAAGCAAAGAGGTTGAAAAAGTAGAAAAGCAATGCTAGTAATGGTTTCTGTCACTCATTAACAAGAAGCTACAGAAACATATCAACATGTCAAATGTTTTAGCTGGTAGTAGATGGTAACCACTCACAATAAGAATAATCCCATAAGCATGAATATTTTGGTTCGCACTCTTGGCATTGCAGGTACTCAACTTGAGGCATCCTGCAATATGGTTATTAAAATCTATCAGTCAACCATTTTCCAAATAACTAACATAACTAAAATTAACTAAAATTCATGCTATTTAACAAAGTGAAGATAGTCATGGAAAAGAAATCATAGGGCATGGAAAAGAAATCATATATAAGGCCTAACTGCCTAAGGACTAGTTAATAGGAATTCCGAATAGAGAGTATGGTTCATGTAACTAACTAAACAACCATTCATACAACCTATATATTTGAGTACAAGTCCAGCCAAGAAGAGTTGAGATTCTGAAACCTAAGTAGGCTTCCTTGAGACATTTGAGTAAAGTAGACAAGATATCCTAGTTATGTGAATCTCATAAAGTTTTATGCTCATTTTCACTAGCTCTTTAAAGTTGCATATATTATTAAAATGTCATTTGAAATCAAATAAGTTAGGATATGAATTTTTGTGCTAATTTAAATCTGAAGTAGCAGAACACAAATTAACTTGCAAAATGACTGTAACTTACGGCTTTGAGAAGTAGAACCCGTCCTGCAGTAATGTCTGAAATTGCACCCAAAAAAATCATGTTAATGAAAATAGATGCTGAGAATTGAATAGCAGGCCTATTTCACCAAAAGATGAACCAAGACCAATAAAACAAATTTCTCACAGTAATTCAGAGTCCAAGAAAACATAATATCTTAGAAAAGAGTTAAGGTTACGAGCTTTGAGATAAAAATCAATACCCACTACTGCAAGGAACTTCACGTATGGTTGTTGGACAGTATGACCCTGGTAAACAGAATATGTCGCTAGTACTTTCAACATCAGCCCAACTATCGGCAGTACCACAAGTATGATCTGGCTGTCCAGGAGGAATTTGGTAATTGTATCTGTAGAAATGTGTTCATAGATAAATTATTATATGGAAAACCTCATACAAAAGAATTGATAGAGAGCAAGACAAGAAGAACAGAGACTGGGATGTGAACTTACGGGTGACATATTCCTGTTGTTTTATTGAGCTTTGCAAGTGGACAGTAAGCACCTAATGGGCAAGCTTCATTGCATGAATATGAGAAAACAAGGTGTTAATGTCTCCATCGATAAGATTATTCTATAAGCTTTCAACTATTTCCAGTGATTCTTTTACTACAGACAAGAAGGGAAAAAAGGAAATCGCATTGAAAATTAGTCGCAATTTTACATGCATTTCAGTCAGTACTAACAAATCAGCATTAATGAAAGAGCAATTCTTGTGCTGAAACTTCCAACAAATCATGCTTGTGGTTGAGAGTTCAGGTGAACGCAGTCAGTTCTATGCTGAAACTTCCAACAAATCATCTTGTGCTGAAATTACAAATGCGTTGTTCCCCATTTTCAAATAAAACCATATAGCTTGCTCCCCTTAGAATTTATTGTCCACCTAAAAAAGAATAGAATTCCAGCTCTATTTTCACCTACCTTGGACTAAACAATACAATGTTTCCTCATTCCTCTCATCCATGGTAATTCTCCAGACATTACTTGTTTCTTTTTTTTTGGCTATTTTGGTATCATGTATTACTCTTTTTTCTTTTTGCGTATCACGTACTAATTAAAATTTAAATCATGTAAGCTATACATATCTACTTAAAGTAGTTTGATGTTTTGATATATTTTAAATCTAACAAGGAACCATGTATTAAATTTATCATTCTAAAAATATGGTTCAAAAGTGAGAGAATAGGAGTGAAATGTCTTGAGAACAGTGGGAGTAACAATATCTTGAGAAAAACAAGCATTAGTGATAACTTTTATGGTAAGTATACTTACGTATCATGCAAGTAAGACCCTGAGGACAGAAGAACCCCTCGCAACAAGGTTGACAATCACGTGTCCTTAAAGGCAAGTCTTTTGCATTCTTAAGTTCAACATGTTGTTTCTGGTCAGCACTACAACCCCATCCTGGCTCGCATCCAGCAACCCAATTTGTCAAATTACAGTTCTTGTTAGGTCTTACATGACTGATAGTTACTCCGTCCCTTTTGATAAAGCTATTGAAGTAAAATTTTATTTCTGCTGCTGTACATAGTCGTAGTGTGAGATCTCCTGCAATCAAATTCATAAACAAGAACTAGGTAAGAGATACGAATTATAGCCACTTGTCCCCTTGATGAACTTCTGAATGAAAGGAAACTGAACTATAATTGAGTCCCAACAAAACTGAACAAGAATTATCTACAAAATTTACAGCCATTATGCTCCAGTTTCCCATTTTGGATCTGGCTACACTGCATCATCTTCTAATCCTCCTGGTAGTTAGGATGTAAAATGAAGAATTAGAAAACCATGCTTCAAGCATCATGTGCCATCAGCGAACTTGTAAGAAAGACAGGTTTAGTATCTGAATTATCACTCCTGCAATACTAACTAGACCAGACGAGAATCATGATCAAATGAAGTGCCTTCCATGAATACTTGAATTTCATGGTGGAGTGCCTTTCTTGACAAATTCTAACCAACTATTCGGAAATTCTCTAATTTAATTTTCATTTTCCCCTTTTAAACTTGATACTGCCCTAGGATCATCTATGAAAAAGATAATATAGCTCATCTATCAAAAAATGCTTAAGCAAAAGATATTCTACAAGGACACCAATAGTGTAACATCTTTACAAATAAAACTAATATCGGTTCAAATTGGTTAAAGTTCCAAACCTTTAGTCTTTTTGATACAATTACTCAAGAAATCCAATTTTCCTGTGAAATCGAATGCTCCATCCCAATCTTTCTTCCTGCAAAGACAAACACACATGCTAAAATCAAAAGAACATACAGCATAAAGCAAAAAGAAAAGATGAAAACCTGACAAACACTCACACATCCTTTATACAGTATCCCAGATTTTTAACAATATCATCTGCTAATATTGTACTGAGATTTGAAAGCCGGCTATAGATAAGCCCGGTGACAAGAGGAATTGCTGCTGGGTTACCCGTTTGACTGTAATCATTCCCATCCACACACAGTGTAAAAGGCAATACACTTAAGGCAACAACAAAAAACAAGAAAAACAGAGGCACACGACAAGCATGAACTATAATCTTCAGTCTACTCATTTCTAATATCTCTTGAAGCTCCCCAAATACCAAAATCGAGGAAAACCATCCAAGAATTTAACTAAAAACACCCGCAACAGAAAACTTGAACTGTGGGAACCCAGTTTTGGACAAGTCCAAAGGGGATCAACCATGGCAACATCACTAACAATGCACCTTGGTATTTATATCTCAAGCCTTTTTTCCCTACTGGGAAAACAAAGTAACGAGCCTTCATCAACTGGCAAAAGAGAAATGAAAACAAAAAACAAAAAACAAAAAAAAAAAAAAACTGGCAAAGAAAACGGATTGAGAAAGTCAGACAAGGCGTTGCGGAGACAACAACCAATCAGATTTTCTCGAGAAACTGGAAGAAAATTTGATGAAAGAGAGTTGAATGAATATTTGGGGATGGCATGAAAAGAGATCATGGCTTTTGGGAAGAAAGAAATTAAATGGCGAGGAGCAATGAGCGGCTACATTGAAGGACAACCTACTGGTACTATATGTTTTTGAGCCTGCATGTCACGTTAAATAACTATAACGAAGTATTTGTATGTAACTAACGAGTCACTATATTGATATGCATATATATATATATATACACAATATATATGTAAGTAATGATTACGAAAAAATAAAAGGAGAAGTACCACTTTAATAAGTTGATAAATTATAATTATAATTTAATTAATTCTAACTTTAGTGTTTTAGTTTTAATATAATAATGAATTTTTAACAAATATATTTTAGTTAATGTCATCTTTCACTATCTAACTTTTATATATATGTATATATATGCATGTCTTCAGTACAAATTTCAATGATATCATTTTACTTTCTTCTTCAATTTATTATCCATGTTATATGAATCACATATACTTTACATCGATAATTAAATTTATTTATATTCGTATATTTTTTATATTTATATAATTTGTGATGATAATCTTTATGTTGATGATTCAAGAAGTAGAAAATTAAAAAAAAAATAGAAGATATAATCATATAATATGTTCCAAAATGAATATTTTCACTATCGAAGTAGAATAATAATTTATTTTTAAAATTTTATCGATTAATATCATTATAATTTTAATCGATATATTCTTAATTTTGATGTCTGACTTAGAAATTAAAATAAAAGCTCACTTATTTTTTACACAAGCTACAAATTCATACAACATAATTAAGTATTTAAAACAACAATTTTATTTAAAAATAACTAAAAATACTTTTACCATTTTGGTCAAATACATTTGTGTGAACCATTATTTTTAGTCTTTTAATTAAATTATAAGTAATTTGATAATTCTTATACAGTTATTTTTATTATAATTTAATTAATAAATTGATAAAATTAGTTTAAAACATAAATTTTTAATGAATTATTTTGATAAAAATATATGGAAAAAAAGCCTTAAAAAATACAAAACTTCTATTAAACTTAAACTAAAATTCAAAATTGACAAAAGAATCAAATAAATTTTGAAGATGTTTTCTCTTAGCTTAATTTATATGTAAGAAAATTTAATTTTGTTAAAAGCAATTAAGTTGATTTTAATTCAAATTTATTATATTATCATTCAATTTGTAAAATTTTAATTATTTTATATAAAAAAAATATATCCCAAAAATAATTAGGTTGAAGTTAAAATATCACTTTTATTAAATGTCTATCATATTTCTCTTGCATTTTCATGTACAATATATTTAGTTAAAATTTAAATTAAATTTAATAATTTTTTAAATCCGCAATAATTTATAAACATTAGGCAAAACAAAAAAGTTATTGGCTTATTAACAAATATGTATAAAATATAATTTTACAAATTAAGTAATCATGTCCAATTGAAATGGGATTTTCTCTAATTTTTAGTTTAGTTTTCTTTTTCAACCTTAATTATCTACGATTTTTTATGGTATTTTTTTTTTTTGTAAATTTGGTTTAATTTTTTTTTTTTATTTCACGTTAAGCTATTAATACTTTTAAAAAAATAATATTTCAAATTTAATTTATTTAACTAAATTTAAATCAATATTTTCATACATATAAATACGTACAAAATGTAACTAAAGAATTAACAGTGTTATGTAAAGTAATTACTAAGCGTTGTATTATACCATAAATGGTGAATTTAAAAAGTAATAATAGAAGTCAAACGACGTGGTCAAACTGTAACTCGAACCGGATGAAGTAATGTTGAGGTCACATTCATAAGATATGTAGCATCATCTTCCTGCAAAATTCTTCGGGAAACCAAGAAAGAAACAGGATCATAAATCCAGCGCAGTAAAAGTCTAAAAGACACCAAAGCCCGGATAAGTTTCTTTAATCATTCTAAAAGTTCCTCCGATGAGAAAAGACCTGATTTGACTTTCAGTGGGTGGTTGATTCAAATTCCATCGTATGCCTCACGAAACAAAGACTTTTCTTCTATCTTTTGCTCTGTCGCTGTCCCCACTTACAACTAAGGATTTCAACTCTTCTTTCAATCCAAAATCACGGGTCTTTATCAAATGATTAGTCTGCGAGACACTGGAACTTTGTCTCATTTGACGGTATTCATATACATTATTCTTCGTTCTTCTATATGTGTGTGTGTGTGTTGTGTTTAAAAAAATGTGTGTGGATATGTTGTTGCTATGGTGAAAAATATTCTGGTTATAATCCGAGGGACTACTGTAAGAAAATGTGGATTTTTAAAAAAAAAAAAATTATTGGGTCTTCGTTTTTGGTTGGTCTGCTGACTTCGAGTGCCAGTTGCCGTGTGTAGACTTTATTGCTTTTTCTCTTTTTCGTTCAGTCTTCGTCCTTTGGGGCAAATTTATTGAACGGCCACCTCTCAAATTCCTTAAAATTAGAATCTTTTGCTGAGCTTTCAAGCCAAATTTCTGAATACCCAACTTGCGAAGATTTGAGGTGAGTTTACCAGCTTAGCTATAATTGATTGCTTTGTCTGAAGCCCTTTTCGATTATTTATTTTTCTTTAGTTTAATATGGCTTAATTTACAATCATCTGGATGAAGATTTCTGCAAGATGCAAGTATGGTATTAATTTTTGTACTTGGGTTGAATCTTCTTATCGATTATTGTTGCGCAAAATCTGTATTTGTGAATTGGGTTTTACGAGAAGTAGAATTCTGGAAAGAACAAAATCGACGAGATTAATCTTTTGGCGGGCTTATTCGCTAAAGCTTTGTGGCATTTATTTATAGGTCCCAGTCGCTGTTCTGATTAATTTAGAACTAGGAAATGTTAATTATTACCAAATTATTTATCAGCTAATTTGGCGAATGTGACGAAGGAGAAATTTGAGCATTTCTATTTAAAAGTTTTGTGTTTGACCGTGCTGATTGAGAATCTTTAATTATTTTTTGATATCATAAAATCCTCCTTACGTATAGAAGAGCTGAAATTCTTGGGTTCTCTCAGTTGTCAGCTTGCCAATATCTATTGCTTTTCTTCTAAAACTATGATTCTTCCCAGTATAAATACTCCTCATCTGGGTTGTTTGTTATGACATTCCATGGACTTTCTCCTATATGGATGTTTAATATTATTTCCATGGTTGAATATTTGGATGCTGTGTCTTTCTCCTTTGTTGTATTAGTCTTCCTTCTTGTTTGCATCTGAATCTGCAGCTGAGAATTAGTGAGAGTTAATTTGTCGCGGGCTATGAAGTGTTTCCGTTTCTCCATTGGAGACAAGAAAGATGAACCAAAGACCCCAAAGTCAGTTTCCCTACAATCTGCCAGTTCATTGTTCACTGACCGAGAAGTAGGGAGATCTGGGTCTGAATTAAATTCTCGGGATGTCTCAGGAACCAGCACAGAGTCAATGGAGCGGAATTCATTCCCTAATATGTCCCAAAGAACTAGTAATCTCCGAGTGTTTACTGTTTCAGAGCTCAAGTCAGCCACCAAGAATTTTAGCCGCTCTGTGATGCTTGGAGAAGGCGGGTTTGGGTGTGTCTTTAGGGGGTCTATTAAGAGTTTAGAAGATCCATCTCAAAAAATTGAAGTTGCCGTGAAACAACTTGGGAAAAGAGGGTTGCAGGTAAGACTTCTTTGATATACTTTTCTTATTTCATGGATAAAATTATGTCCTAGGTAGATGTTCAGTTGTTGTGGTCTTAGGGAATCTAGTTTTGGAAATATAGACTATCCTAAAGGTTTTAATCCAGGTACAACAGGTCTTATGGTGTCTTTTAGGCAAAAGATTGTCTCATCAAGATCAGATGTTTATATAAGATGACTTTGTATCTAATGTCATATCATTCATACTCCACTTGGTTCGAGGAACTGAATGATAATTGAATGAAATAGACCAAAGAACTTTCTTTCCACTTCAATGACTAGCCACATGCATGTCTATTTTTGTGAGTTAATTCTATTGGCTATAGACGATGTTTTGCATTCTAACTCAGAAAACACAGCATATGATAAATTTGTCAGGCTCTTCCTATGAAGATTCAGGATGGAAATAAAGTCATTTTCATTACTTGCAAATTTTGGACAAGCAGTTGATGTGCATATACACTATCGTTACGTCATACTTATAGCCTTCTTGAATATGTTCTTTCCTGCATATGGCCAAATTGCCCGTGTTTTATGTTTGGTTAATTATTTATATGCTTATTTTGGATGTGGGATGCTCTTTTTGGTTTACGGCATGGCTCTTCTGCTTATCTCATTTCTAGGCATTGGATTCCACCCTTTGGTTGGCAGGGTCACAAAGAATGGGTGACAGAAGTAGATGTTCTTGGGGTGGTTGAACATCCAAACCTTGTTAAACTAGTGGGTTACTGTGCTGAGGATGATGAAAGAGGAATGCAAAGACTTCTTGTATATGAATATATGCCTAACAGAAGCGTGGAGGACCATTTATCCCCTCGTTCAGAGACAACTCTTCCATGGGCTATGAGATTGAGAATAGCCCAAGATGCAGCTAGGGGATTAGCATACTTGCATGAAGAAATGGATTTTCAGGTATTTGCTATGGATTTCCCATCTAAAATGTTTTCCTTTTTGCTGTTGGCATCTCTCCCAAGCTATTAAGGTTGCATTGAGTTCTACCCTTCTTTCTGTGTAGATAATTTTCAGAGATTTCAAATCATCGAATATTCTTCTTGATGAGGAATGGAATGCAAAGCTATCAGATTTTGGATTGGCTAGATTGGGCCCTCAAGAAGGGTCAACTCATGTCTCAACAGCGGTAAATTCATGCATTATGATCTATTAAAGACTAATTGTTTTGCAATATCTTTTCCCCCTAACCCTATTTCATTTAGCTTAACCATATCTTTGGAATATATGCAAGATCATTTGGTTATCCTAAACTTTTCCATGTGAGTTTTTGAGAGTCCCTTACAACCGTTCACTTTATGAATACTGGGTACAAAATTGTTCTAGAGATTTGTTCATTTCTATAAATATATATGTACTGTCTGTGTGTGATTCGACTTTTATTTGTTGTTCAAAGTTGGAAATTTGATGGTATTTGGATTAGTTTTTTTTTTTGTGCATATTTTTGTAGTTAGTAATGAATTTTGCAAATAATTCTTGTGTAATATACTACATTATTATAGAGGTGGTCTTCTGTCGTCAACAGGGGTGGCTTCTCATATGACCAAGTGTGAGCAATTGCTTCTGCTTGATTTTGAAAAATAATCTAATATATATACATATATATGTAGTTTTTCAATAAAAGATGATTTTAAGCTTATAGTTTTAGTAATACTAATTTCATTATGCATAATAAATGATAACTTATAATCTTATTGGTTATAACGAAAGATATTTCACCCTATAATGATTTTGATAATGTTGATTCTATTAATCATCATTTTTGTCTGCGCCTTATTCACCCTACTACTACTAAAAGGTTTGAACTTTTCCCTTGTGCATCAAATCATGTGTGAAACAAATGACTGGTACAGTAAGAGTCCAACCTCACCCTTTATTTGACAAAAGCAAAAAGGTTAACAAAAGTCAATATGATGAGATGCAAGATGATTTAACGTATTATTTCTTTACATCTTTTCTTAACCACTTCACCTTTTCTCCACACATGTTTGGTGAAGCATAAGGCAGCTACTCCTGTTCATTTAAATTTAATATGTCTAACCATTCATGTTTATCAGGTTGTTGGAACCTTGGGATATGCAGCTCCTGAATATGTTCAGACTGGTCGTCTGACATCCAAGACCGATGTATGGAGCTACGGTGTCTTCCTTTATGAACTTATCACTGGGAGGCGCCCTCTAGATCGAAATCGTCCTAAGAGTGAGCAGCAACTCTTAGATTGGGTAAAGCCATATCTATCTGATGTGAAGAGATTTCGACTAATCTTGGATCCAAAGCTTGAAGGAAGATACCCTCTGAAGTCAGCCCAAAAGCTTGCAACCGTAGCCAACAGATGCTTAGTCAGAAATCCCAAGTCACGCCCAAAGATGAGCGAGGTGTTGGAAATGGTGGCTCGAATTGTTGAGGCATCAAAAGGAGTAGGTCCTCAACTTCCGGTGAGGAATGTGCCATCGAGGGAAGCTGCTGAGGACACCGAAACTAAAAACAAGAGAAGGAATTTAGACGACAGAAGTGGGGAAAGTGGTTGGCTTGCAAAAATGTGGAGATCAAAGCTTGTAAGGACATGTTGATTTGAACTTCACAACGAAATATCACTAGAATGAGCGGAAACTGCAGGAACTTCTTGTATGATACAGTATACAAACTGAGATTAACCATGTCTTCCTAGTAGTTGATATGAAAGCCTTCATTGTGAATTTGCTGTACAAAGCCTTAAACTAGGTTAAAAGATAGAAACTAGACCCGGTTCGCATTGGGATCGAGAGATGTCTATTTTTCTTTTTGGTTGGATCAAAGAGAAGGATATATAAGACCTGAGAGTTTTGTTGTCGAGTCAGTAAACTGTGCCCTTTGACAATCATTATTACTAAATCATGTTTTGTATTAAGGGATTTTCTTCCCTAATTTTACATTTAGTTGAAACGCCTCTGTAAACTTCTAAACTGAAGTAATTGAATTTTGATTGCTGAATCATTTCTCCATTTTTATTGATGAAGATACGTAATTGATAGTGATCTGCGAGCTTTTTCCAACTAAGAAGAAAACAAACTCTCCTAACTATTTTCAACTTTTTGCATGTATTGTGGAAAACATTGACTTGCGAGCTTAAAACACTGCTTAAAATAAGGGCGAACCCAGAGCAGGCAAGAACTAATCTAAAATTAATTAAATTTGATTTTACTTAAACGTTTTCATTTGAAAAAATAATAGCTTTAAATTTTACTTTTATGGGATGTTTGTTAACTTATTTTATTATTAAATTTATTTTTTTTTTTCAAAAAAAAAAAAAGCACATTACAATAATATTATTTTTTTAT
>NW_019014687.1:2254280-2269487 GCF_000150535.2 Carica papaya
CCGCGAAGGTGAACCGGCAGAGTCACCGCATTGGAAAATTCTACCACTTGTAGGTTTTCGTTTTTTTTTTTTTTTTCGGGCCAACTGAAACCCTCTAACGTGTTTTTTTATAGTGATTGGTATAAAATCGATCGAAACTAGCCAAAACTAACCGAAAACGACCAACCCCAGGTAAACCGCCATTATGGGCAGCGGTGCCGCTGTGTCGAAATCCCGAAATTGGCCAAAAAAAGTTTTTTTTACCGATTTTGAATTTTTGAAGTATTTTTAGGTATGTGAATCATTTTTAATCTCCGTATAAACAATCAGGAAACCTAGGGACTGTCAGTAAGCGCAATAGAAAGTTCGATATTTCGGACACCGATTCGGGTAAGAATCCATCACCTTATTCTCTGTTATGGGATTGAAGCTTAATAATTGATAGTATGATATTTTGTGTAATTTAGAAAACTTTGAGAATAATTATAGAATAATAACAGTAGTTATTTATTTGTCATATTTAACTGATTGTTGAATTTACAGCTTTAAATACATGATGATATACTCGAATTGTTAAATGATTTAGTTGTGCTTCATTGATATATATATATATATATTACTTGTCTTGCGTAATTTACAATTGATTTGTGAAATTAAAAATTAATATGCAAACGAGAAATTATTTGGTCATGTGAATTAATGAATAACAACCTTACTAGATATCTTAAGAGATTGTGGACAAACCGGGTACATAGGGAACTCTGCCGTGAACGTTACCTCATACCGGATAAGGTATCGAAAAATAGTATTTTTAGCGCTCATACTGGATGGAGTTTAGGGACGGCCCGATTTACTCTCATATCGGACGAGGGTATTGAGGGATTGTATTTTGGCGCTCATACCGAATGTGGTATGGAGATGGCTGGTTAGTTGATAATGTTGGATATTGATTTACGCGTAATGGGATATCCCTATGAGCTTCTAGAAATATCAGTAGACAAATAAAAATAGAAAATTATTGTTCTTGCTCACTTAAATATGATATTAGAATGTTATTTGAGTTATTATCTTTATAGGTCGATTTTAAAAATCTCATAACAATAAATATATGCAATAAATGATTTTTCTTATGATAAATGTATTTACTTAAATCAAGAGTTCTATTAGTTATTTTTATGATTTTTACCAATCTTCAGTTTCTGTATCAATGAGTAATGTGATATTCTTACTGAGTTAGTGTATCTCATCATTTCATTAACTATTTTAGATCAAGAGAATTAAGACTCAAATTTCGATCAACAAGAGGGTTGTGAATAGTTTATCACCCAGATTTTCTTCAAAAGGTAGTGACAGTCGTCTTAGAATACTTAATATATTACTTTTTATTTATTTATTTGATTTTTGTTTATTCTTTTAGAAAAGACATTCTTATAACTCTATTAGACATTTTAAATTATTGTGTAAGAAATGTAAACTCTAAACTCTATTATTTCACTTTTACAATTAATTTATGATTTTTTTTTTTAAATTTCGAATCTTTACATGTGAAATAAAATATAGGTATAGAATTAGACATGTAGGAAAATATCTTTAATAGCTTATATTCTTTGAGAAATATTAGGTATTATTTAATTTTTAAATATAATTTTTTTTTGTAAAATAATATAAATAAAATTTATATGTTTTTACTAAATTAATTGTATTGACAGTGTAATAGTAATAGCTTATATTCTTTGAGAAATATTAGGTATTATTTAATTTTTAAATATAATTTTTTTTTTATAAAATAATATAAATAAAATTTATATGTTTTTACTAAATTAATTGTATTGACAGTGTAATAGTTATTTATCAAGAATTGAATAATATCGTGATGAAATTACAATTTGATTATAATATTTTGTTTTAGATAAGTAACAACTAATTACTAATCATTATAATATCAAAGTTCTAAAGGAAACATTTATAATTAATTAATATTAGAAACTCAATTAAATATTCACCACCTTTTTACTGTCTGCTGATGAAGAAGCAGCAACTTGATAACGAGGGAGGGATTATTAGTTAAGCGCAGCGGAGCACGACTAGAGGAAAAACAGTTATAGGTACAGAAACGTCACCGTTTTGGTGATGAATACGGTGGAATTATTTTCCGCGAAGAACCGAGATTTGATGAAGATAGGAGATCACGGATGTCAAAAACATAATACATGGTTCAAAGGTGATTAATTCAACATATATAGATATAATATAATATATATACAATATGCATAGATATAAAGCAATTAAACTATATAACAGGTATAATTATTTCTGTTACAAATTAAAAATTTCCCTCGCCAATTCGACAATCCTTTCTGATCATAATCTGGTTTTTTGGCTGGCTAATTAAAATAACAAGTAAAAAATAATTTAAAAAAAAATTACGGAAGAACAAAATCCTGTCATCTACAATAAGTTTACTAAGAGAGTTATATATCCATAGATTGACATGAACTGGAACTGGCCTGCCGTGATCGTACAATCAATTGATTCATTTCTGATCAGGCGTTTTGAGGACTCCGCTAATCAAACGACGCCCATCGGATCTTCTGACGTCCCCCCTTCTTGCTAGAACCTGGTGAGCTCTCCATTGTACTCCCATGGCCGCTCTTTTTACTTTCAGATTCATAAGTGGCAGCCTGTAATTTCATACCAGAATCACGAGTCGGCTCCGACGGAGAGGAGGTGGAGGAGGAAGGACATGATAGCCTACGCAGCCTCCCCCTAAACATATCAACCTTTCGCATGGCTTCCTCGAGCTTTTTCACCTTTGATGTCTTTTGCCGCCATTCTTTATCATCATCATCATCATTATAATCGTCTTTGCCATGATCATTGCTGTTCTTTTTTCCTGCGGCTGAATAATCATCGGACTCCGGGGGGGTCGGACATACCTCGTCTTCCCAAATCCGGCACTTGTGCAGTTTCACGTACTTCATCTCTACAATCTTGAAATTTGTCTGGGTTTTTATTAGTTATTCTTGATCTGTAAGGTCTGCAACATTGGGATATACGTATATTAGAATTATATATACGGATTATTTGGTTTGACAGCGAAAGTTTGTTTTTTTTCTTTTAATTATTTGCATGAAAATGAATGCTCATCCAATGAATGGAAATGGTGGAGTTGGCTTGGAAGTTGATAGAATTGTAGTGTCTGTATATATATATATATATATATATTTATATATTTGAGCGGTGGTGCTTGTAGGCCAACGATGCCAACTTTGACCAGCCTTAATTAAGCACCTAAAGATTTTCACACAAGAATATTCGCCATTTGTCTTTTCTAATTTTTTTTTTTTAAATTCACATAGGATTTGTAGAATTTTTAATTCAAAAAATAACAAAGTTTAACGTGTAATGTAAAAAATGATTAAATCTTTATAGAAAATTATAAAAACAAAATTTAAATAGTTTTTTCTTTAGTTGGATTCTGTTTATAAATTTGCTATTTATTTCAAAATTAATATTTATATTCTTCTTCCCAAAAAGAATTAATACTTACATTCTTACAGTCGTTTTTTAATTTTTTTTAATCTAGTTTACGAATTAATTTTTGTTAAAATGTGTATTAATTTCTCATGAAATTATAAATAGTTTACACACTGTTAAAATATATTTTAAACATTTACTTGCAATGAATTTTGACGGCAAAAGAAATGCAAATTATATGAAGTTCGGATTCCACAGTATGTCGTTATTGTCAAAACTCAGAAGACACGGTCTTCTCCTTCCCCATTGTGTAAAAGCTTAAAACTTGCTGGCGAATCATGCTGTAATAACTGTAATGAAAATGGAGAAAGGAGTACGGAGATGTTTATTAGACATATCAGAATGGAACCCATCTCCTGGCGACTTCGCTTCAGCCCTCTCTCTTCTTCCTCAACACGAGCATTCCTCAATTATCGGGTCTCTCTCTCTTTCTTCTTTCTTCTTCCTTCTACTATCTGCAGATTTTGCTATGGAATTTCCCACAAGGGTTTTGATAATTGCAGTATGTTGATTTATTCCTTTAATTTCTCTAACTGATAATATCAGGATCAATTTCATTTTTTTAATACATATAAACTGTTTTATATTTAGAAATTTTGTATTGAAGCTGTTGGGGAATGCTGGAAATGTAGAAGCAGAAAAACATAGTAGCAAGATATTCCAGTTTCTGTCAATGGTGGAATATAAATAATCAGGAAGGGGGAATTTGGTCTAAATTTCAATTATATTAAACGAAAATATAATACAAAATTTTGAATGAAATAGGATTCTAATTTTAAGTCGATTTAATGCATTAAGTTGAGTTTTTCTTTTATATCTTTGTGCATAATGAGAATATAAATTGAGTTAAGTATTTTCAATTTTTTTATTGTGGGAATGAATACATGATTAAATCAAATATGTAAATTATAATTATAGATTTTCTTAATTAAAATTTTATATATTAAGTAAATAAGCTGTAGTTGTAAAATATGAATAGAGTAGGATTGACGGTATCACAGCTTAACATTTTCTCCTATAAACTTAACCTTCTAAGGTAATTGATCTCTAATCTTTTTGCCTTGAGGTTAAGTCCACCTGGTGTTTCTGTAAGGGGAGGATGGAACATAACAATTTCTTTGAGAGAAAAAAGATTCTATTATGAGCACCCAAGAGGGTGCAATTCAAAACATATACATAATTTACAACCTCCTATAACAGAAAAGATGAAAAAGATCCAAAATATCAACACAATCAAGTGAGGTGCCCCTTAGGCAAAGTACATACAATTCTAAACCAATAATCTGTAATATGATGAAAACGGGGAAGAGGAGTTGTAAAAAGCTCTCCTTTTACGCTTCTTCAATGGGATCAAAAATTAGAAAGAGGAATGATAAAAATAATGTTCTTTTTGTCTTGCTACAGAATATAACTTAAAATGGTATATTGTACATTTTGTTCAATTGGTATAAAGCTTAAGCTCTAGTAAACAGTAGCTAAGAGCAACTTTTATATGGTAATAGAGATAGAACTTCAGAGTGGATTCAAACTAATGGACTTTGCATGTGAATAAATGTTGTAGAAAATAAAATATGAATTTTATTAAATAATAGAGTCCTATATATATATTTTATGAATAATAAAAAGAAAACATTATTAGTTACATGAGATGGGTATTACTAATATACTATTTACCCTACTTAGTATACAAATACACTTCCCAACACTCCCTCTTAAGCCGAAGAATACATATTATCCATTTTCATCTTGTCATGTAATAGTTTAAAACCCAGGATTGCTCAACCCCTTAGTCAATCAATCCATAAGTTACAAAGTAGTGGACATGTACAGTGTGCATATCAGTCCATTATCTAGTTTTTTTCTTGAAAAAGTGTCAGTCAACTTCAGTATGCACATTAATTGTTGACTTATCATTGCAATTGAGTCTTATAGGTCCATCTCACTAAATCTTTAAATCTTTCAAAATCATCTTCAACCATAGCTCACACACCTCTTGAGCTATGACTCTAAATTCTGACTTGGTACTGCATCGTGATACTACATTTTGCTTTTTACTTCTGTAAGTCACTAGCTTTTCTCCAAGAAAGGTGCAACATCAAGATGTAGATATTTTTTCGACTAATCACCTGCATCGTTATCATCAATATATGCTTCAAGGAGCAAACTATTTTATCTTTTTAACACAACTCCCATTTCCTGGAGTGCGCTTCAAGTAGTAGGGTATTCTAGACAGCTTGCAAATTCACTTCTCTAGGTTTGTGCATGAACTGACTGAGTACACTCACTGCATATGCAATATTTAGCTTTGTATGTGACAAGCATATCAAATTCCTTATTAGTCTCCGATACATCTCTTTCTTCGCTCTAGGGTCTTCCTCTCCCAATCCTATTTCGTGATTGGGATCAATTGGTATATTTGCAGGATTTCATGACAGCTTGTCAGCTTTCTTCAAGAGATCAAAAATATATTTTTGTTGAAATAACCGGATTTAGAGTAGGCCACCTCTATCCGGAGGAAATATTTAATATGTCAAACTCTTCAATCTAAATTCCTTAGTTAAGGATTGCTTGAGGACCATCTTCTCTCCTTCATCATTTCTTGTAATAATTATATCATCTACATACGCCATTATGGTTGTGACTCCCCCTAACTCTAAGTGTTTGATGAACAAGGTGTAATCTCTCTGACTTTGTTTGTAGCCCACAAATAGCATCACTCTAGTATCTCTCTCAAACCATGCTTGGAAGATTGTTTAAGTCCATATAATGCAATTTTTTAGTTCGCATATCTTATTCTTTTCTTCTTCTTTTACTGAACCCGATAGAAATTTCCATATAAATTTTCTTTTCCATTTCCCCATGCAAAAAAACATTTTTCGTATCAAAATACTGTAACTACTAGTTGAAGTTAGGAGTTAGGGTTAGTAGTAAACATATCATATTCATCTTTGCAACTGGTGTAAAAGTCTTTTAACAGTAAATCCTGTAGATTTGGGTATATTCTTTAGCCATCAATCTTGTCTTTTATTTCTCGATAGCTCAACCAAGTTTATATTTGTTAATGAACACATATTTGCAACCTACAAGCTTTTCTCTTTAGGTAGATCCACCATTCATCAAGTCTGATTTTTTTTCCAGTATCTGCGTTTTAGCATTCATAGTATTTTTCCATTTCTTACTATTTAAAGTCTCAAATAATGTTTTGGGAATGGATGTTATATTCAGACTCATAAAAAACTTTTTGTGAGTTAGAGAACAATTTTCAAAAGACAGAAAGTTAGAAATTTGATAGAGTGAATGCTTAATGCATTCCCTAATCCCTTTCCTAAGTGCAATTGGTATATCAACATCAGAAGGACAGTGATTCTTAGAGTTTACCTCACTTTCAGTACCTTGCTTGGATTCTTGAACTTTGGATCAGAGTCAGAGTTTTGCCTTCTTAAGTACATCTAGTTAAAATGTGGATTCTATATGGGTCGAGGTTTAGACTCATCTTGTGAGATTTGAGGTTTAGGCTTATCTTGTGGATTGATCTTCTAATGAGATAATGAGCTTGGATAGAATAGGCACAATGGTAAGGATAGAGGAAGAATGTCAAGTAATGAGTCTTAGTCTCCTAATTTTGCCTTATTTTCTAGTATAGCCTTTGATACTTGCATCATCAGATATTTAGAAGTTTTTTGTGGATGGATGCTAATACTTATATCCTTTTGAGTGGATGAATATCCCACAAAAGCACACTTGATGGTCCTAGGGTTGAACTTACCTCTTTGAGACTGATATATGTGAACACGAGAGATAAAGTTATTGTAACTTGTACCTCTTGAAAGAATTTAGTTAGAACTTCCATCAGATTCCAAAATTTTAGTACTTTAGATGGTAACTAGTTAATACGATATCTGACAATTAACAGGTTTCCCTCAAGTAATGTTTAGGTACATAGTTTTGAAACAGGAAGGTGTATATGGGAGTAAGCAAGTGGCTATTTTTCATTCTGAGTATAGATACAAGAAGATTCCTGAACAATTCCTTGCTTCTAAAAGGAGGTTAAGGTCTGGTTAGAGTAATCTTGAGCATTATCAATTCTAAAACATTTAATTGTTACTCAAATTGTGTTTTAATTATGGTATAAAACTTATTTTGGGGCACGAGATGTATAGGGTAGAAGATTTTGGATATATTATAGACTACTTAACCAATATGTAACACACTTTTTGTTCATGGGTTAGACCCCCTTTGTGCTTTGTTAATATATTTTTTACACTTTTTTTATTTCAAAAAAAAAAATTATGGTATAAAACTAGAGAATGATATAACTAGTTCAGTTTAATAGAAAAAATCAAGTAACCCGACTACGATCATCAAGAGATAAATAAATTACCGTGCCTTAGAGATGTTAGAAATATTAGAGCGACCTTTAACATCATTATGAATCAATTGGAAAGGAAAATCACTTCTTTTCTTATTAGGAGTAAAGGTTACATTTTGGTACTTTCCATTGCAGTGTAAACTTTTATTATTGCAATTGGAAAATAAAAGAGAAAAATGACCTGAAGGTTGGAGAAAGATGGGTCTCCTAGTCTCTTGCGGTACAATCATAATTTATTTAATGTACTGATAGAGAAAATAGTTATGAATAGTTAGGTTTATCCAGAAAGTATAACTTGTCCCGAGCCTTAACATGTCAAATTATCCTTCCTGAATTCCAGTCCTAAAATTCACAAAGAAAAAGATAAAAAATCACTTTCCAATTAAGGTAATGAGACAATTTGGTTACTAATATAAGATTTGTACACAGTTTAGGGACATGGAGAACATCCTTTAAGAGTGAAGTAGGGGTTGCAATTTATGGTTTCAATTCCTACTATGTGGTTAGTGAACCATCAAAAGTGGCAATTTTCTTATTACTAGAACACAGAACATAATTATTAAACAATTTAGAATAGTTGGTCATGTGGTAGGTAGCTCCTGACTCCACAATCCATGACAATGCAAAAGATTTATTTGAAGCATTTACACCATGGGAAATAGGAAATGAATCTGAATGTGCTATGAGACTTGTACATTTATGTTTTTCAAGTTGCTCAACTCAGATCTGCAATTACTCAGTTTTTGCCTTGAAATTACAGGTCTTTGTATTCTTTTCCTCCTAAGTTACATGTACCTGTTCTGATTCTTCTTTTATTCTCAATCCTTACTAGAGGTGGTCAGCTTTCTATGAAATTTTTAATAACTTTTCTCTGGTGTGTCCTGGTTTCTTGCATAAGGTACACCAGAGATATTTATTGTTTTTCCTACTGGTAGCTGAGGTCTCACTGTGGTTTGGTTCTTTTCCCAGTTGATGTGGTCTGGAACCTTTAGTTACCATTGAAAATATCATTAATTGTGCTGAATTCAAGCATAACTTCTCTTCTACTTTCCTCTGCACTAATTAAGGATATCATCTCATTCAGGGATGATATCTCTTCCTTTCCCAGGATGTAAACTCTCATCTAATCATACTTCTCATAATTTCTGTCAAATATTGGTACGCCATATCTTTCTCAACAAATCTTTTCAAAGCTGCCACATCTTTGCTGTTCTTCACAATGATTACTATAATATTGATCAAGTTCTTGCCATAAGTCTTTTAGAAGGTTGCGATATTCTAGGACTATCTTGTTACTTTGTTTAGTTGTCCAGGCTTTATATTGTTAGATTATACATATGGGCTGGATCTTTTCTCTTATAATAGATTTCTCATATCAAATCTTATATTTCTTTTGCTATAGGCAAGCACATGACTGATTTACTAGTCTCTGGGGACATAAAACTCCAGACCTAGGCCATAATCATAGAAGCCTCCTCATCCCAAGTATCAAAAGTGAGATTTCCGACTTTGATCCAGTTCCAAGGAGATGACTTAGTTTTCCTTTGCTCTTGAGAGTGGTTCGAATCAGCTGTCACCAACTCAAGTAATCTTTGCCCTTGAAGTGGTAGATAACATGAATTGGCTGAAATTCGTTATTGATTGAGAAGTTTGTGCTGGTAGATTGAGATGTGACTTCTGATATCTTTCAAACAAATACTTAGGGAAGACTTGAATGATTGGGAAGTTTGTGATTATGAAGACTTGTTAAAGACTTTAGCTTCCCAACAAATTATTGATAGGCCTGACCGGATTTGTTGGCTCCTAGAAAAGAAAGAAAACTTCGCTGTCTGCTCATATTACAACTGTCTAGTTGCTGATGCCTCCGTTGGGTTTAAAAATTTCCCTAGGAAACAAATTTGGAAAGTCAGAGTTCCTCCTCATGTTGCATTTTTTGCTTGGGAGGCTTGTTGGGAGAAAATCCTCACCCTGGACAAATTAAAATCAAGAGATTTGACCCTGGTCAATGGCTGTCATCTTTGTTTAAGGGCTGAGAAAACTTGTAACCATATTCTGTTAAGGTGCTTTACAGCATACAATCTATGGTGTTTGGTATATGGACTGCTGGGGATTAATTGGGTTGTTGTGGGCTCGGTCTGTGAGGAATTATGGGCGTGAGATGGCCTAAGCATTAAGAGAAACATTGCTAATTTAATCCCATTGACGGTTTTCTGGGTTCTTTAGAAAGAGAGAAATGCAAAAACTTTTGAGGGTAAAGAATGTTGGTTTAATAGATTAAAAGATAGATAAATATGTTACTTTGAGATTGTTTTGTTAGATAATGATATTATTAGTGATATGGATTTTGGGAATGTTATTGATACTCTAACTATTTTGTAAATCTTTTGTACATGGACGGTACCTCCATTTGGTACCTTGTTAATATACATGTTATACTTTTTATTTCAAAAAAAAAAATTAGGGAAGACCAAGTAAGAAGTAATAGGAGCAAGATTACCAGCTTGAATTTCCAAAAGCTAAGCACAAAGGGTTTTGCAGTCTGGTGATTGGTTGTGCAAGGCAGCGGCTGTGCAAAGCGGCATGCTATGCTGGGAGAAGCAGCAGCAGACAGGGGCGACCAGGGACAAACGAGCAGGGCTGTAGTTGTGCTGTGCAGGTTGTTAGGCACGCAGCAGAGGGAGCTGGGAATATGGCTGAGGCGTGGCTGACCGGACAGAGGCTGCACATGTGCAGGTGTATGGTTCTGGTGGCTGGTGGCTAAGCGGCTCTTCTGGTCGTGCAGTTTGGGAACTAGGGCCGGTATGAAGGCCAGTCTTGTAGTGGCCAGTGGTTGGAGTGAGGTGGTCGACTATGAAGGCTGACCCCTTTTGGGATTTTTTTATTTCAGCAATAAAGACCGAATATGATTTGTAAAAAAAAATTAGAATTTTTTAATTTAGAGATCTGATACCATGTGGAGAATGAAGTATGAATTTTATTCAATAGAACCCTACGCATATAAGTTTTATGAACAATAAAAAAGAAACACTATTAATTACATAAAAAGAATATATTACTATATGTTCTTTACCGTACTTATTATACAAATATACTTCCTATAAAACTTGTCAGAATATAAATAATAGGTTGTGTTGGTTTCTATAATTGGACGATTATTTTAGTTTCTGCACTATATTATATTATGATCCTAGTGGAAGTTAGCTCTAAGAAATGTAAGTTAGCAATTCACATGTTGTTCATGACTTTTCCTTGTAATCTCAACTCTAGATTTGTGAGAATGGAAGACAAAAAACGAGCACTTGTGAGCCGAATGCTTCAATATGCTCTTGTGCACCAAGTGTTGGGACTACCATATGAGGGAATTATCATAAGTCGCACCTTAGAAGGGAAACCTTACCTGGTATGTCCTATGTAAGCAAATCAGATCTTGTCTTTTGATGTTCTAGATCAGATTTCATTTGGGTGTTAATGGTGTTCTTTCATATTTGGTCTGAATGCAGATCTAATGATGACCTTTTCTATTTAATGAGAAATAGGTTGGTTATGAAGAATATTTAACTAGGTTCTATTTATTCTATTTGTTTGAGAAAGTTTAGAATTTCAAAATACATTGGAATTGTATTTGCAGTTTAGTTAATTATATGAATATTTTGTGATGCCTCATATACCAGGTTGGTAATGTTGCTAACTAACAGATTCCAAGGCTTGCACCTTAATTTCGCAGTTAGCTCATCCTGATGTCGATCTGCTGTCTTACTAATTATAGCTTATAGATAAAAACCAATAATGTCTAACAGTGTTTTCTTACCTGTTGTGAAATCACACTGGTAGCCATAGAGGAGTTGCTAGTGTCTCGATGACTTTTAGCTAGTTACCTGGGTGACTTAGTCTTCCATTTGCATCATTAACATCCATGCATCTTATTTCTAGTTCTCTGAACATTTAATTACACGTCTCTTTTTCACTTCTTGATTAACATGTATTGTTAATAGGACTGCTATATGATAGAATATTTGAGGCATAAAGCACAATTTTTTAGGCTAAGAAAAGGAGGGTTTCTAATCTGACCAATCCTGGTTTTTGAATAACTGAAAATCTTACTATAAGCCATATTTTCAAATTCCTTCCATTGTTGCATTGAATCTGAAAACTTGATAGATGGAATTATATTTCTTGCTGGTTATATTCCTTTTCCAGTTTTGGTTTCGCATGATAACACCAAACATTTACTAGAGAATTCATTTGGCCCATGTTTTCAGGAATGTGATAAGATTGGCTCAATGTTTCCTAATTTTAATTTCAATGTCTCCCATCATGGTGATTATGTGGCAGTATCATCTGAACCATTGTGCCTTGTGGGTTTGGACATTGTTTCTCCTATCATTCCCCAGGGAGAGACAGTTCCAGAATTCATTCAGAACTTCTCTTCCTCTTTTTCAAGTTTGGAATGGAATAATATAGTAACTGCTGGCGCTGACGCTGAAGTTCTACTTGAGTTTTACAGGTATGGCTATTTCATCTTAGAGAAATCTTATCAAGAAACCTACAAAAAGGTGCCCTTCAAACTATTTATAGAATAGCTTGCTTATTTTCCATCATCTATTTCTTTCTTCTGCATTCTGGTAATAATGTAAACAAGTTATCATCCTACATTATATTGTATAATAAAGTAGCCCAAATGTTTCATTAATTTAAAAATTTTTTGGACAGAGACCTGAGAATAATAGAAGGGAACCTTAGTTATTCCTACCAAAAATAAGTTAGGATGCCACATTTATGTAGATTGCCAGCCTTGTTTATTCTCTTTTCAATTTTTGAAAGTTTTGCTATCGGTACCCCTAGGCATGATTTAGTAAATGTGAACTTCTCTCGGTTAATTTATAGAGGCACATCGTACTATTGGTTTATGAACACAGATGGGAAAAAGAAGATTTTTTTTTTCTTTATTTTCTGTTCTTTCCAGTTGGTACAAGATGCTGATTTTATAGAGTTGTATATTCTTATTTTATCTTCCTAATTTTAGGAGTAAATGACTACATAATTAATAGTAATAACTTCTAAAAATATATAACAATAAATTTTAGAAAGATATAATAATAACTCCTACAAATATGCAGAAATAATTCGTAAAAATATGCTGTAATTATTTTAGAGATATGTAGTCAACTATCTGATTCTTTTTATATATTTCTACATCTCTCTCAAATTGGTGCATAAATATTGATCATGCTCAACTTGTCAATGAAGGATTCAAACTTTGGTACGAAATGCTCATTGGTAAAAATATCAGTTGTTTGTTGCTTAGAAGTCACAAACAGCATACAAATAACTCTATTCTCCAACTTTTTTTAATAAAATGTTTATCAATTTCAATGTGTTTTATATGATCATGTTGAACTGGTTTGTGCAATGCTTATAGTTAATTTGTTGTCACAAAATAGTCTCGTAGGTGATTCTAATCTTAGTTATTCAAGTTCCCTTTTAATCCATAATACTTCACAAACTCCATTTGCTATAACTCTATACTCAGCTTCTGTACTATTTCTAGTAACCACACTTTGCTTCTTACTTCTCCAAATTACTAGATTTTCCCATAAAAACGTACAGTAGCCAGAGGTTGGTCGTCTATCTGAAATTGGTCCTGTCCAGTTTGCACATGCGAAGACTTTTATGCTCATTTTATTACTCTTCTTGAACAACAACCCACTCCCGGTGTTCTTTTTAAATACTTAAGAATCTTATATACAGTTTATAGATATTTCTTATAAAGTGAATGCATATACTGACTCGCGACACTAACCGCAAAGGCGATATTAGGTCTTATAAGGGACAAATAAATGAGTTTTCCTATAAAACGTCGATATCTACCTTTATCAACTGGAACTTCATTAGGAGCATCTCCGAACTTTTGATTAGGATCTATGAGTGTATCACTTGGTTTGCAACCACTCATGTTCGTCTCCTCTAGTAAGTCAAGAACATACTTTATTTGTGATATAAAAATTCTCATCTTTGACTTTGTAATTTTCATACCAAGAAAATAGCATAAATGTCCAAAATCCTTAATTTTAAATTTTGAGGCAAGATGTTTCTTCAATCTACATATCTCGTCGTCATCATTCCCAGTAAATATTATATTATCCACGTATACAATCAAGAGAGTCATCATTCCATCACGTGTGTGTTTTGTAAATATTGATGATCAGATTGTCCTTGACTATACCCTTTGTTTTTAACAAATGTAGCAAATTTCTCGAATTAAAGTCGGGGAGACTGTTTTGGTCCATATAATAATTTCTTCAGTTTACAAACTTTTCCTCTAAACTTCTCTTCAAAGCCAAGAGGCGGATTTATATAGGCTTCTACTTCCAGCTCTCCATTAAAGAATGCATTTTTAACATTCAATGAAAACAGTGGTCATTTTAAATTCACAAGTATAAAGAATAACACTCGAATAGTATTCAATTTGGTAATAGGAGCAAATGTCTCATGATAATCAACTCTATAAATCTTCGTAAATGCTTTTGCTACTAATCTTGCTTTATAGCATTCCAATGATCCATCTGAGTTGAATTTTACAATAAAAACCCATTTGTACCCAACAATTAATTTTCCTTCAGGAAAACGAGTTATCTCCCACATACCATTCTTCTTTAGAGCTTCCATTTTTTCAAAAACAACTTTCTTCCATTCAGGAACCTTTAGTACTTTCTGTATAGATTTAGGTTTATCCATACTTGACAATTGTAAGATAAAAATATGGTAAGATAATGATAAATTTTTATAAGATACAAAATTTAACAGAAGGTGTTGAGTACATGTTCATATTCCTTTCCTAAGAGCAATAGGGAGGTCTAAAGGGTTAGAGTACAATTGTTGAATGGGAAAAAGTTTAGACTCTACAAATTTAAAAATTGTACATGATTTTCCGATTCTTGCTATCCAATCAAATTCTTGCTTTGAGGAGACATAGATGCATCTTTCTTTCTTTGAATCGAGTTTCTTTTAGTGTAAGTTTTTTGCAACAATCTTTCATCATTGAAGAATGCATAATCCCTTGTCCTAGTGTCTGTTTTATGTTCAGCCACTAAGGTGGGTCCCCCGTGTTCCTTATCTAAGATATCAAGATTAAATATTACAATTTCACTATTTGTGTAATCATCATAATTTTTTTCAATTTTTTCATTTTCAAATACCAAGTCTTCAATTCTCTCCCTCCCCCTTGAAGAGGACTAGAAAAGCTTTGAGATTACAAGAATGTAATATCTATTGTGACAAGATATTTTTTTTCTGGTAGGATCAAAACATTTATATCCTTTTTG
>NW_019014687.1:2281726-2292128 GCF_000150535.2 Carica papaya
CAGCATTACCCAGCTCCAATAATTCTCTTCAGCAGCTCCAGAAAAACTCTTACTTGGACAGATTCAAGAAGACCTCACTACTCAGTCATGGCGTGGGGATCTTATCATAATTTAGAGGTATCGCATACTTTAAGTACATACTTTTAAAGCTTCAGTCAATTTTGAAATGTTTCATAAAAATGAAAAAGAAAAGCTGATGCAGGCTTCAAAATAAAACAATCAGAAGATAGGTCACACATGACCGAGCTTGTTCATGGGAAAATAAAAAATCCAAATGACCCTGTGCCAGCTGAGTTGGCTGGTTGTACCATATAAATCCATTAAGGAAATAGCCTATGCATAAACATTATCTAACATGTAGAAGCTAAAACTAGTGGCGAGCATACTAACAACAAGCAAGAGTTTACCTGTTGAGAACAAAGGAAGTCCAAACCTGCCATCTTCTTTACATTGTAAATGCTGCACACATCTCCTGAATTCATAATAAGATAAAATTGAACGTAAGAAATTTTTACATCCAATGAGATAAAGATAGTGACACTGAAAAAATATGAACATACCATTATTACTAGTCATTGACAAAAATCCATTATTTGCAAGAGAACATAGCAAGTCAAATGAGATATTAAACATACCCTGCAACTGTAAGGAGCATACACCGCACTATACTCATGAGTAAAGCATGTAGCGCACAGATAAATGAGGAGCTTCTGATAGTGGCACAGAGACCTTGAGATTGTAGGAAAGAATAAGAAAGCAGTTTGCATGAACAATCAGATTCAGATGCCAATTATTTGAGTTAATTGCAAAGGCATATAGAGCAAGGAGCAAAATGGTGATGAAAGGAAGAAAGGAAAAAAAAGCTCTTTGTGAAAATTGAATTTCTTCCAACTAAAGAAATTGTCTGGATTACATAAACAATGACTCTTTTTAAATTCATTAACTTCCTCAGAGAAGTATACAGAAAGAATGGCCATAATTACAAGTGCCAAAACACCAAGGGGTTAACTTATATTAGCAATTTTCCCCTGGACGACAGCACTATCACTCTTACCTAAATAGTTGGATTACCATGAGAATGTACAGTATGCTGTCTTCATTAGAACATATTTAACTCTGACAGGTCATCCATAGGTATCTCAAGACCCATCAAGTCAATATCTTGTAATCCATCCTCATGGTCTTGCAGACCATCATCATCAAAATTAAACCAATCACCCCCTAGTCCTATGGAATCAAAATCCTGGAGCTGCAATTCTATGGGTTCCTTGCATTCTTGAGAAGAATCAAGACGTACGTCATCATGAAATCCTACTTCTCTTTTCTTGTCACTACTATTGGTTCCGACACCTCCAGAACCACTAGCTGAAGAATATACAGAATCAGTTGTTTTTGTAAGCTTGTTAACAAATCCATTTCCTGAACTTGTTAGTTGAGCTGCCTTCTGCTTGGGCTTTGATTTGGTTTTACGCTCTCCTTTAAAATTAACAAGTGTGACACGGCCACTTTTGGCAACAGAATTTTTAACTGAAGAATCTTTCTCTCTTTCTCTCTCACTTCTCTTTCCTTTAGTCCCACCTGAAAGAGTATTACCAAGAGACGACGTCATTCTCATATTAGTAGTGCCACCAACGTCATCAAGCAGGACTTCCTTCTTCTTCCCTTTGTTCAATATTGGACCAGTTTTGGCAAACTCCTGGTCAGAAGCATGACCAAGAGTTCCAAAAGTGTAGAAGGAACTCCTGCCAACTTTATCATTAAAGATATCGTGTTGCGCAGCCCTACCAGCAACAGGAACTGCAAAGGTAAAATATCATTTAGTAGACATGGATAAGCTGAGAAGCAAAACATAATGTTTGATGCAGATATTTTATGTAGGCTATGTTTGGACCAAATTAAGATTCTTTTTAGGATTTTTGTAATGAATTTATACTTAAGTGAACTAAGAGGGATGAAAAATTTATTATAAGACTATCAAAATTAAAGTCATAGGGAATTATTTGAAATCCATTGATAGAATCTAGAATTTGATTATTTATTTGGAATGGACTGCTATGAGCACAAGCTTTTCATTTTAAATGGAACTTTCACCATCTCCTGATTAAACTAGAAGTGGATTTCCAAATGAGTTCTAGAAAAATTCTTGATTTGTTCAAAAGATAGCTGTAATGTCAAAAAAATAAAAATAAAGAGAGTTTGCTTTTCTTCACAAGAAATAGAAGGTTACATAATGGAGGACAAGATAATCCCCCAAAAACCAGGGCAAGATATACAGCATCTAACCAATAAAAGACCTGTACTGAGCCCTCTTCTGTAGAGATGCACGAGTAACCATTTAGAGACTGTTCAGTTGCAGGGAATTATTTCGTGTTCTTAGTTTATATTCTCATTTTAAATATTTCTAGGAAAATTAGCAAAAATCTTGCAGATTTTTCAGATTGAAGAATAATAAAGTAATCTTTTGGACATCAGAAACGAGTGCAAAACAATCTTGTGTTTCTGTTTTTTTTTTCCTCTGCAGAATTGTGTCTGTTTTAGATGAACTGAATACTTATCAAACCAAAAAGAGCAGAAGAACAACCCCAATTAATACCTTTCTCTCTTGTTATCTAGCAAAACAGAAATATACGAGATATGATGCCAAAAGGCAAAAATGATATAGAATGAGCACATACTATGTCAATAGATAAATTCTTCAAGATCCTGCTCAAGTAAGGTCAAGAAGAATTTACCAATTGACATAATATGTGTTCATTCTACATCGTTTTTGCCTTTTGGCAGCATGTCTCAAATACTTCTGTTTTGCTGCTTGGCACATATCATGTCAATAGATAAATTCTTCAAGATCCTGTTCAAGTAAGGTCATGAAATATTTATCTATTGACATAATATGTGCTCATTCTACATAGTTTTTGCCTTTTGGCAGCATGTCTCATGGTTTTTGGACTGCTTGGAATCAGTTGGGTCATAACAGGTTCGGAGAGGGAAGAAATTTGGGCTTAGAAGGGCATCAGTGGCCAAATGAAGCAGGTGGAGATTATTCCTCGAACCATAATTTGGGTGGTATGAAATGAGAGAAATAGGAGACCATTTGATGGGGTTGAGGATACTGATGGTTTTGATATACTTAAAAATAGATAGTTCCAGACTATAATTTTTTTTTTTACGGAGTCATCCTATTTGTTCTATGGAGAAATTAACAACCTTATGAGTAATTTTGATTGACATGTAAATTTTTGCACATGGGGGGCACCCTTTTCGTGCATATAGTAATATACTTCACAGTTTATATTGAAAAAAAAAAAGATAAATTCTTCAAGATAATGAAACAATTACAGAAAAATAGAAACCTGAGCGCCCAGACTAATTGAGAATTATGACATTCTGGTTGCACAAATAGGCAAAACAGTGTAGAATGAGCAATATTATGCCAATACATACATTCTTCAAGATCAAGAAACAATTACAGAAAAATAGCAAACCTGATAGTCCAGACTCTGATAAAGAGTTACGACGTTCTGGTTGCATATTTATGCCAGCTGCAGAACCAAAGCAGCTAGCATATTCAGCATCATTTCCCCAAGCAGGTACAGCAAAGAGAACATCTCGAATTGCAGGATCAGAAAAGCAACTTTTGCCTGTTTCTTCAAATTTATGACATCGGGCAAGAGTCCTCTTTATGAAAGCCATGGCGACTTGTTTAGAAACTTTTGTGACTCCACTTTTTGAGGCAGTACTTCCTCGTGTGGCCTGTCATTATAAGCCAAAGAAATATTTAATGCATCATAGTACAATGAAAATCGAAATACAATAGGATGATTTGGCAAGAAAGCCTTTATAAGTTTTCAAATAAAAAATATCAATAAGGTTCTCAAAACCCACTCTTTTTGGGAGCATGCATCAAGAATTTTAAAACAGAAATATTGTCTCTATAATCATAAAGCATGAAACAAGCTGCTATATTATAATCACCCCACACACTTAGCCCCTTCAAAAGATAAAGATTTAAAAGAACCAGAAGAACAGCAAAGTTTAGCAAGAAACAGAGAGGGGATATCATTCACAAAAAATGGAGAGGCAATAATCAATACATAATATGCAACCACACATGAACCATCATTTCAACTAAGCAAAACCTAAACCTAGGTAAAATTACCAACCATACAATAACTAAAAAGTAAAATACAAATGCACAAAACAATCCATTTAGTTCAATCACATTTCATTTCTAGGCAAGTCCTGCACTTTGAAGGAAAAACAATATGATTTTCATGTTGACTTATTCAAGGCAAATCCCACCAGTGCCTGAATTCTTTGTTGGTTGAATTTCTAATTCAGTGCAAAAATGAAACCACCCAAGAAATTCAAGGTAGGGATAGAAATAAATCAAACATAAATATTTATATTTCAAGACATACAAATTAATATATAGGATAAACAAGAATGGAATGATAGCTGGACCAAAAGAAACGATAGGGCATAAGAAGAAAATTTAGGAACAATGGAAGTAAAACAGTGTGGTGAAATGTGCATCTCGAATGTTTACAAGATGTTGGAATCGTTTTACTAACTAATTTGCTCAACAAGAAAGATGAAAGAAGTGTCTAATAAGTGAAAATTTTACCCAGAAGAGAAAAAAAAAGTTAATGACAAGATTTAGAATTTCACTTGTTGTTGAGTAATAAACTTATGTATCATCCCAACCCCTCAGACGGTGACAATATATAAATTAAGATGAAAATTTTTTTTAAGAAAAGTTCCTCATGGATGAATTTGGTTTCATGTTTTTATAATATGGAGATAATTATGAAAGCTATTAGGAGGTATATAATAGATTCATAAAGAAGAAGAAAGACCGTATATTTTCTATCCGTCTTAGGAAATTATTAAAAAGAGTTTACGGGGTTCTTCATTAGGTACTGGAGAACCCATTTTGTATAAGGTTTCTCCATTTTATATAAGGTATTAATGTTATCAAGAAATTCATGACAACTATGATGCTAGTGTCAAACAAGTGGAAGCAACAAAGCTGAATTCCCAATCAGATACCATTTATATCAAGAAATTCATGACATCTGTCTAGTAGCTTTATTATAACTGATGAACTTACTTGACATATATAGGATAAAACTATCATTGTCCCAGAGAGGGTCAACTTTCAAAAAAGATAGATTTGACAATTAGTGGTCAAGATGTTCTCAGGAGCAGTATTAGTTAGAAGATGAATTATTCAAAACAAATTAGTGATTAAAAGGAATGTTATTCATACAATTAGAGCTGCTCTGACAAAATGTAATACACAAAACTTATCATTAATATAAGCTAAGGAATTTTAAGAACAATTACAAGCCAACTATTTTATATGGTAAAAAGTATACCAGAATGAAAAATAAAAAATATTCAAAGAATTAATTCATTGATATGAAAATAATGACTAAGAAATCAATTTATGTGTCAAAAATGAGGCATCATAAATGGTAAAGCTCACAGAAGTCACCAGCACCCAAGAGTGCATTATCCACTAATGGTCTCAAGAGAGATCAAGATAGGATCTGAGATTAAATTGGCACTGAAGTAATTAAAAAATAAATAACCTAGACAAGATGAGGTCCTTAATCCAGCAAGAAGGAGAAGCAATTGCCCTGTCTGCCAACAAACTCCTCTTAAATACTTTAGGATTAAAACAAAAATCGAGTTTGTATATAATGTGAAAAGCAATATCACGCTAGAAAACAGAAGCATATTGTTACATCGGATCTATACTCTAGTCTTTGGTATCACCAACAGTCATTCTTCTTTTTTTCTTCCCCGCCCCTCAACAACAGCCATTTTTAAGAGCTAAAAGAAAAACCCCCAGGTAAAGAAGTAACCAACTCAAACAACATGAATAAGCAACCAACTTCTTGGAATCTAAAAGTGTCTCCTCTTTCTCAGATCTACCGCAAGTAAATAATCTCAACAATAGCACCTCCTTGGTCAATTCTGAGACCCAAAGAAAATCCTCTAAGAAGCGAGGAGTGTCTAACTTAAAAACCGTAAAGCAAACCTCTTTTCCATATTTTACAAAAGCAAGTAAAGCATTGAGAGAGAAAGTGAGCTAGTGAGATCAAAGATTCACGCATTTCGTCAAAACTCCTACATATCCACCCAGAAGCATCACAAGCGAAGAAGTGCAAATGGGTTTCTGTAATCTAATCACCTCTCTCTCCAACAAAAAGGCTAACCTCCACCTCCCTAATCATCATTATACTATATTCCTCTTGTTAATATATTAAAAATAAGTTGTGTATTTTCTCTTAGCTTAAGTTTTGAGCACAACTGGTTAAAATTCTATTATTTAACATGGTATCAAGTCAACAGCCTAATACACCCTATTTCCATCAATTAATCAGCACAAAGTAGACTGGATCTATGCTTGATCTATGCATTTAACTTAGCAGGCTTGCACTTAAGGAGCTGTATTAATGTATAAGTAATATACTAGGAATTTTACTATTAGCTTAAACCTTTTTTTAGAAGAAAAAGTATAACTATTAGCTTAAACCTTCAAGAAAAGATCAAATCAACCATATCACTCAATACCCATAGGATCAATTCAAACTAAGATTGAAATAATCATTCAATCCAAATTTTGTCTATTCACCTCTTCCACTTCTTGCCAACAATCAATTACAGGTTTATCAATACAGGAAAAACTCCTTCTAGTCTGAAAAGGTTTGCGGGTAAATGAAAAACAATAATTCAGGCTTCTTTGATTGAATTTTTTTTTTTTCCATTGGTTTAATCATTTTTCTCTTTAATAAGCAACACAAGGAGAAAGAAGCAAAAGGATTCAGTATTAAATTACCAGTCGCTTTCTGTAAGCCAGCTCTACAAGTCTGTTCATGGCAACCTCCTCAACCCTGTGCAAATCACACACTACTTAACCCTGAATGGATTTCAAATAATAATAATAATAACAATAATAGTAATAATAACAATAATAACAACAACAATAATAATGAAAATAATATATGCAATACTTAAACTGAAGAGTTAGAATCATGCTATCAGGAGAATTCTTGAAGTTTTCCGTACCGTTCGTTAACATTTGTTACTTCTTCCATTGCTTTAAGTATTTTATTCAAGTTCTCATTCTTTTTAGCAACCTATAAAATCAGCAAAATATAAGTTAAAAAAAAAAGAAACATTTCATAGAAGAAAAATAAAATCTAATTTTTCATAGAGTAAAGCTAACATAAACTAGGCACCAAAGGAGTGTAACCTATCTACAAAAAAAGATGGGCAACAAGTTAGTCAAATAGTCTAGCAAGTACCCAAAATTCTCTTCCAAAGAAAGAGAATGATCCTTCAATTAAATAAAGGATCTGGAATCAACAATCTCTAATTTAGCTAAAAGAAACACATTCCTCAAAAGCCCTCATATTCCCCTCTCTGTACACTACCGAAAAGACAGACAACGGAATGAGAGCATGAAGGTCCCTGTCAAAGCCCATAGCTCAGAGGAAACGCACACCACATGGAAATATATGTGCAGAAACCATGACACATGTTTTTTCTGGTTGATCAGAATAACTCATGGTAGTACAAGATTGCTGAAAAGTCCAAAATAGATAAAAGAAGAACTGCTTGCACAAGAAACTAAACTTAATTCCTATTGATAAAATGTTCAAATAAGGGAAAATACATCATCTAAAATCAAGAAGTATAAAAATAATTATTATTATCATTAACAAATAATAGATAACCTGTTGCTGAAGTCCCCTTTGAAGTTTAATAATTTCTTGATCAACCATTTCATCCTCCCCATCTGCCAGATCAGGCTGTGACGCAGCAACCATACAAGGTGAAAAAGGGGTAAAAAATGTCAGTAGAAAACAATTTCAAACATTGAGAGAAAGAGAGTACTAAAATTACATCATCCAATGCAATCACATGAAAATGTCTGAAGAAATCTTAAACCATGCAACTCCAACATGGACACCATAAAGAGAAATTTCAAAAATAATGAACAAACCTCAAAGTAAATGGAGGAAATAGAAAGAAGTGAAGAAACAAATGAACAAAAAACTTTTTTCTAAAGAAGAGAAAAAAAGAAATTCACTAAGTCCAAAACAATGCTGTATGCATATGGTTAACCTTCAAATTAAAGCTTACCACTGGTTCTACAAAAATGCCGATACTCTGCAGTTCCAATATGAATTTATCTTCCAAACATATTTTCTCATACTGGCAATCAAAGGAAGATACATCAGAAGACTCTGTTTCTACAGATAATGGCCCATTGCAGTTTCTGTGGAGCTCTGGAAGCATCCCAATTTCTGAGTTAATGCATCCATGACCACCTCTGAAATAATCTTCACTACATAATTCATTTTTAATGCTTGTCATCCTACCAAAGGAAACACTACCATTACAAAATGATCTACTAACAGGATATTGCTTCTGGTCTTGAAGTCCCAACATGGAATCATTTTCTAATCCAATCCTATCACTCTTTCCAGTCTCAATGTCAACAGGGGCACCTGTAGTACTAGAAGAATTATTTTTATTGTACTGAAGAGACATATTTCTTCCATCACTGTTTTCTTCATATTCTAAACTTTCATCTTCCATAATTAGAGAAGATAATACTCTTTGGTATAGTGGAGTAACTTCACTCTTTCCCTCTGAGTATAACCTTCCGCTAAAAGTACAACTGCCCTGAACTTGATCATCCAAATCAGCATTTCTTGTGGGCTCATCTGAATCAATTCCATCATGCAAGCTCCTTCTTCTTTCTCCAGAAAAAGCATTTTGAGATGGAAACCCTTCTTCATGTACCCTGTCACTCTGATAAGACTATGACTTAGAAAATAACACAAGCATAAACTATAAGGAAATTTAGTTAATACTCGCATTGTGCAGTAGAATAGAATTAAGTGATAGATATGGAAAGGCATGATGCAGAATGGTTCAAGTCTAGATCAGCTAAATAGATTAGAAATTATAATTTTTTTTGAATGTAAAATTCATTATAGTCTGGATTCGCTAAATAAATAAGAAATTATAATTCTTTTAAGATTTTATTCCTTTTCACCATTTAGTTTATCTATTATATTAGTAGATCTATTTCCTAAACCTATTAGTATTTTTGATATGGAAAGGCATGATGCAGAATGATTCAAGTATAGATTAGCTAAATAGTTTAGAAATTATAATTTTTTTAAATATAAAACATTCTATTTTGGATTCGCTAAATAGATTAGAAATTTACTTAGGAAACATTAGAAATACTTTCATAAATTTTTCAATAAAATATCTTGAAAGTTTCTTAATTTTCTACTTGTATGATACAGTCATGCCTTTAAGCGTGATACTTGGTACTTTTTAGATGTAATTCTAACAAACACTAGTTGTAATATCTAAATTTTTATCCCACAATTCCTAAATAAGCAAACTAACCCTATTTTTTCCTACATTAATTGGTACCAAAGTTAAAAGCTCTTGTACCAAATACCCAAAATACTACATTCAGACAACCCAAACTCATCTAACCAATTAAAAAAATCCAAAATTACAAAGCACATTTGTATCACAAAATTCCTAAATAGATGAGTTGAGGACCAGATCAACATCCATTTTCAAGACTCCATCTAAAGGTAAGGAATATCTTTGTATCAGGTGTGGATAGATGGAACACATGTTACCAATGCCTAAAAAAGATAACTTGCATTTGGAATGAAATAAAAGGAAGAGGTGCAAGAAAAAGACGACGGCCATCTATACTATGAGAATGA
This sequence comes from Carica papaya, assembly GCF_000150535.2. The sequence continues at coordinate 2,291,506 of NW_019014687.1, forward strand.
TGGTTTAGCTCCTAGTGAACAAGTAAATACCTCTGTTTTGTAAGTAGCAAATTGTATATCAGCAGACTCTGAAATAGATAAGCAAGAACCACCATGTGTTCCTATTGTCCAAGATCTCTCTCCCTGCATGAAAGTTCAACGCAAGGAGAGAGTATGTTGATTTCATCCTATACCCAGGATTACGACTTTAAACAATTGTTGTTTCCAATTTTCTGCATTAAACAGACTAACAGAGCATCAAGTCTGTTTAGTTTTCATTGGGGAGCATAAAGATCACGTTTATCTCATTCACCACTTCAAAACTTGTAGCGATCTTTCTCCAACGAATGGAAAATGAAGCAGGATGAGTTAAGTTTGAATTGCCTAAGTAGATTAAAACTACAACTTTTAAAATATAAAATTATTGCACTATTTAGGAGTATTATTGAAGTTCTAGTCACTATAGAGTTTTATTGTTTTCAGTGTTTAATGTTCCTATTTTTATTAATAGTATTATTCCTAATCCTATTAGTGTTAGTATTACTTAATTTAAATTTTATTTAGAAAATGTTACTTAAGAACATTCTGAATATCTTTATAATCACAAAGTTTGGTATATCTCTAAAAATCTCCCTTTTTGTTTA
>NW_019014687.1:2328989-2350881 GCF_000150535.2 Carica papaya
AGACATACTTATTGTTTCCTTTGGCCAAGATTCGTTCCTTGGTTGTCCCAGAAGTGAAATCCCTTGAAAGAGAAACCTTCTCCATTTCATTCTTGGGTATCCCACGAATATTTGAACCACTGGGCAGAGAAGTGTTCTCTAACTTATTCACACAATTGGTACCATTAAAAGATCCCGATCTGCAAGAGCTATTAATAAAAAATTAATGAAGATACCTGTATGTTCCTTCTAAGACAATGTGAAGAACAAAAGTTTGAAACATTGAACAAATGTGAAGAACAAAAGTTTGAAACATTGAACAACTTAATGATGATTGCATAAGAACCAAAAACAACCTCAAAAGCAGAAATATTTTCTTGAGCAGATATCATCTTAATAAACATTATAACATTTATAAAACAATATCAATATAGTACAATCCTGGTCATAGAAAGGATACACAATCAAGCCAACACTTGCAACAAATGAACAGAGGAACTTGAACCAAGAAAGAAAAAAGGAAAATCCAAATTCATATTTCCCCAATTAGTGAGGCAGCAACCATAAATTAAAAGTAACAGATTCTGCCAGTTATAAAACCAAGTAACTACTTCACCATGTAGCCATCTCTTCCTCGTGAAAAAACAAAAGATCAACTTAGCTAGTCTTAAGGGTAACAGTGAATGGGAACTAAGAGAGGAAGTGCTTTCTTTTCTAGCACAAAACCAAACAGGATACAAGATGAACCAATACAAAACTTCAAAATCTGATATTTCCTTTTGAGGGTTGTGGGGGAAAGAGGCAGCAACTATGTATTTTCATGCATGCTACAATTATCTCCGAATTGCTTTCACAACTTTCACCCTTTAGATTCCAAAACCATAATGACCTAGATATCTTCTTCTTACTATTTGGATCACCAATACTTCTCATGACAACTATCTAATACATTCATATGCCTGTTACAGGGACAATAATATCACAAACTAAAATTCATGGAAATACACTTAAACTTCAACAGTCGGTAAGAATCTTTGACAACATAGATAATTACATAGAAAAAATAATGCAAAAAAGAAAGTTCTCAATCACCTGAATCCCTGGGAGTCAAAAGATTGTACACCAGGTTCATTGCTAAGTTTATGGTGCATAACTCGTTTGATCTCCCCATCATTATCCACAGATCTGGTAAAAACAGCACCAACAGATCGTCTTCTTTTCATTTTTCTGTCCCACCCTTCCCCTCCAGCAGGCAGTCTACGAATCTTTTCTTCGCCCATCTCAGACCCATCACCAGCATCCTTTGTCTCTTTATCTTTTCCCATAAGAATAGGTAGTCTAGCAGTATTATTGTTTCTGCCTTCAGCCTTCAAAATATAAAAGAGAAGAGAAAAAAAAAGGACGGTTGCTCTTTATTTCCTCTTTTGATATAACTGTCCATATGGATGAATGATGCAGCCAAAAATAGAAAATATTATTCATGTTAAAGCAATGACCTAGACAAGGAGATACAAAAATCAAAGTGCTAACAAGGAATTAGCATTGTCTAATGAAAATTATATGATTACATGCTAGTACCTAGACTACAATTGATACTAATTCTTACCCCTTTTTTCAGGCTCGTCTCAATTCAAAGTAGTATTGATAGACAAGGAGAAAGAAACAAAAAAAAAAACTTAAGTTATAATTGCCCCAAAAGTCTGAGACAATTAGGACATAAGCCAATAACTCAATTTCGATAAACTCCTTCAACATGTACAAAGAGGATTTAATAGAATCCCAACACACAGAACATGAAACTAGAGAAGAACTTCAGAGTCATGTTTCTGTAAATAATTAAGAAGCAAAAGATGAAGGAATACCAATTAATTTTTTTTAATAAAAGAAGAAAAGTTTCCGTGGAAGTAGTTCAATATAGTTTCTCTATAAAAGAAGAAAATCATCAGAGGAGGAAGGAGAAAGTAGACTATAACCACTTACACTAGAAACTTTTTCTTTAGAAGAAAATGAATAATACAAACAAGGACAAGGGGGTTTCCACCCATGAACAAGAACAAAAGAGAGATTATAGAATAGAATTAGTCAACATATCAACAAGTACCCAAGATGTTCACCATTAAGGAGAGAATGACCTTTAAGTAAAATACACAGGTCTAGAACCAAATATCAAAGATCATGTATTCTAGAAAAGTTAGATACATGAACCTCAAGAATTCTTCTATTCCTTTCTCTCCAAATAATCCAAAAACTGGAGTGAGCAATAAGGGTGATGTTATTATTCTTGCTATTGACAGCACCAATCCCCTCCCAGAGCTCTACTGAGAGAGAACTCACCACCCACTTACTCCAGAAACTAACTGCCAAAAGGACTCTTTTCCAATACTTTAACATCCAAAGCAAAAAAAAATATACAACTTGCACATTGATCAAATAATATGCAACAAGAATAGGAACACAAATAAATATCCAGAGAGATGACTCTCAAAAGTGACTGAAAAACCACATACATGCAGAGATAATTTACAAGGGTTAGAAATAAAATCTTGCTTACAAAAGAACATAATGAAATTTTCAAAGAAACATTGGATACAAACCCGTATTTCTGCTATTGAAGAGCGAATACGCTTATTTAGAACAACATTCTTAGTCCTATCCTCCAGTCTTGGAGTCACTAGATCTCGCTGCATCAAGGTTCCCATCTTCAGCAAATTGGACCCACCTGATCTCTCATTTGTTTGTTTCTTTGAATTTAAAGTTTCACAATACTTATTAAGCTTTTGTAAGGACTCATCCAATTTTTTGGCTCTATTCCTGACACAGGGAAAAAAAAGAGAAATTTCATCCAAGGAAGTGATTGAAAAAGAGAGATTTCATTCAAGGTCACTTGTATTATGAAATGCTGCCAATAGAAAATATGATGTTAGCTTTTAGGTACATGTCCACCAACACATGCTACCAACAAACTTTACATACAGCGACATAAAACAATTTCAGCATCATCTTTTTTTTAAGATAAATTTCAGCATCATCATAGCATAAACATGAAAAATACATCCATAAACAGTATATTTATGCATAAAAGACATACTGGATATGTCAGGGGCCAACTGTTCAAATCACCTTATATCATAATAAGAAAAACAAAAAAAGGAAAAAAAACAAAAACAAAAACGGCAATCATTTTCAATGTTACCTGGCCTTCAAGGAGGCATCCAACACGCTTGCTCTAAATCGTTTTAGTTCTTCTATAGACACAGTAGGGGAAACCTTTGAAAGAGCAGCTCCAAAAGAATCTTCCGAACTGCTAGCCAAGGAAATCCCCAAAACTCTCCTCAACTCACCAAGCCGTGTATATTTTTGATCCGCCACTGTAATAGGATCTAAATTCAACCACTGGGACAGTGAAGGGACATCTCCCATGGGAGCAGCACTACCCCGAGACATGCTAGTCCCAGAACTAAATACCCTGCTCTCACTGCCTTCTCGGAAGCTTCCAGATCGATCCAGACTTGCAGTGGAATAGCTTCCTTTCTGTCCATTTGTATAGTTCCCAGGAAAAGCCAGATCCTCTGAACTAGCTGAACTTGACTCAAATCTCACATTACTTGCCATCACTCAGCACCAACACGGCAGACTCATATCTACAAAGGAGTACTTCTTTCACAGCTTCTTCAGTTACCGAAGCAATTATCTCTAAAATAGTGACAGTGGAAACCATCTGAAGCCAATCCATGAATCCATGATTACAAGCAACAACCAGGAAGCTGATCTGTCTAAATCTACAATACCCATAGGGTAAAATTAGTCTCAATCAAGTCTTAGTTCCTGAACAAAAATTTCTGTGCATTTTACTATACTAAAATTGTAGAAGCAATATGAAACAGTAATACAGAACCAGCAAACTATACTTAATGGAACTAACATACCTAACTCTGCTTAAAGCAGTTGAGGAAACTCCGAGGAAAAGAAGACAAAGGATCAACATTTTGATTCATGTTCCATCTTTATTTCCAAAAAAGGAAAAAAATCAACTTAACGAAAAAGCTACATCATGAACAGTTGCATACATCTTTTTCAGTTCTCAGTGACCAGAAAACTGAAAATAAAGGCCCAATTTTCAATTCTAAGATTTCTTCTCTTACTTTCATCCTAAATCTTGTCAGCATCTCAGCGAAGCCTAACACTGACAACAAAGCAACAACTACATTTGCTAACAAATTAATGAGAAAATTAACGAACAAATAAAAACAACTAGTTAAAAATCAGACCTCGAAACAGCATTTAAACATACAAATCAAAAGCAATTTAAACAAATTTCCAAAAAGAACGGATAAAACAGAACTCACTAGACTGAGCAGAAAAAAAGGGGAGGGAGAGAGAGAGAGAGAGAGAGATAAACTAAACAACTCATTGAAATTCTCTCAAATCAGAACCACTAGAACCACAAAACTAAACAAACAACCAATGAGACCTAATTCGAGCGAAAATTTTGAAATTAAGGGCTTTCGCAAAAAACACCTGAACTTACACACGAATTTCTCTCGGGATAAATATTCAGAAAACTAAATAAACTGCAAATATGCTAAAAGCGAGCAAAACATACCGGCATTGATCGATCGGCACTGAAAAGAGATCGAGTTCCAGCAACGAAGAACAAAAACAAATATTAAGTTAGGTTTTTTTTTTTACTTTCAGAGAGAGAAAGTACAAAGTACCATACGAGGCTTGAAGCTGTCGCCGTGGAGATTCTTGAGAGAGAGAGAGAGAGAGAGAGAGAGAGATGAGGGACCCGCAACAATTTAGGGGTAGCGTTAGAGGAGGGACAGTGACTCTACTTTTCTGTTTTCAGGGACCCTTCAAATTGGGGAGGGGAAATTAGTTTTCGCCAGGGTTTGTAGAGGACTTTTTTTTTGTCCTTCCAAAAGTATACTTATGTTTTCACTTTCTCGAATATAAGCACAAGATAAATACATAATTAATTAAGTCAATTTGATGTATAACCTAAATATATTTCTCGATAATCAAAATTATTTTATTATACAAAATCAAAAAATAGATTAAATTATATTTGAAATATCTAAATCATATCTAAATTTTAGATATTAGATAAGAACATTAATGATATAAAATGTCCACATATTATACTTAAGAATACAAATTAATCTCACGTTGGAAACTATCATACATTATTATTTCTCATTTAGTCCAAATCTTTAATTCTCATTCTCTCTACAACGAAAAACTCGATGGGTAAATTTAATTTTTTATTATAATGAATGACAAAGTATAAAATTATTTTTTATAAATTCTCTTTTTACTAAGATAGTTTAATACTCATTTTTTTATTTTATACGAACCATCAACTTCAAAACATTATTTATATGTGTATGGACTTTAAGATTTGTAAACATTAAATTTAAGATTGAACAAATCAAAAATTATTACAAATATATGATGATACTTTAAAATAATGATAGTTTATATAAAAGAAAATATATATATATTCAAAAATCACGTAAATTTTACAATGAGGTTAAACTACATAAGGTAAAATTCTTATTCATGACAACATTGATATTATTATTTTGTTTTTTGTTATTTTAATTTAATTTTTGACAAACTTTAATTTTGATATGCACAATTAAAATAAATTTAAATATTAAAAAAAAATGTTATGACAACATCAATTATAAAAACCTTAACATTTTAACTATTATATTTTACTTCTAAATTTTGTAATTTGTTAAATAGAATCTTTAAACCATTTTAAAAAAAAAGTTACAAAAACATCACTAAAGTTTACCATATTTACAAAAGAACATCATATTGAAATTCTACAAAAACATAATTGAAGTAAAATTGAATGTCAACAAAAGTATATTTATATTTAAAATAAAATCTATATTTTGACATTTTTTATTTTTTTTTACCTTTTTTTTTTCCTAAAAGCCATCTATCTCCTTGTTAAGTTCTAATGTATAGTCCATTTGAACCTTTTGTGATGTTATAAAGTACCCAAAAAATAAGAGCTCGTACATAAAAAATGCCTAAATGCTTAGAAGATTGATTAAACATATATATATTTATAGAATAAATAAATAACAAAGCAAAATCAATTAAAGATACAAACTTTTCAAATGAATAAAATTTCGCTGACAATCAAATAAATATATTAAAATTACAATTGAACTCTATAAATTATAAATATGATTAAAAAATTAAAAAAAAAAGTTAAAATTTTTAACTCCATCACATCGAAAAAGTTTATTTTTTTATGTCAAATTTATTTTTGTGAGTCTTTAAAATTTTAAAAAAATAAAAGTAGAAGTCTGATTTTTTTCTTGCAAATAGCACAATCAAGTCAATGTTGAAAAATCATCTATAAATGTAGCATAAAATTAAGAACCTTAATTTGATATAATGAGAACTGAACTAAAAGTTCAAAATGTACTTGTTAATAATTTTTTTTCTTCAAATAGCACAATCAAGCGAATATTGAGAAATCATATTAAATGTAGTTTAAAATTAAGAACGTTGATTTGATATAACGAGAACTGGATTAAAAGTTCAAAATGCACATATTATAAATAATAGTTATAAATATTTAAGTTTAACATTTTTTCATACTTTTTTTAAATCGTCAATTATTACAAGTAGATGACTTATCTCAATAATTAGTAACATTAACAGTTATTTAAAAAAAAAATTTATTTCAACATTCAAGATGTTGATGCTACAAAGACAATGAGTTATCCTTCCTTTGTTGCTAATGAAGTTTATTGACAACTCATATTGAAAAAATAGCATTGTTTTTAATTTTATTTATTTTTTATTGGTCTTTTTATTAATCCTTACTAGTAACTTATATCGTGAAAATTTAACCGTGCAAGTTGTTTGTCAATACTTTACTAATTAAAATCGTGGCTTAATTTAGTTTAAGAACAACGATAATATTTTTTTAACTTAACATTTACTTCATGTTTTTTATGCATGTGTAATATCAAATTTGTTTACATCAACAATATGAAAGCATCATTCTCTCCATATAATTTTATATTAGATTGTATATCTACATTATTGGTCATGTGTGTCATTATTCTCTGAGTCCATATGAAGATAAGGATCATCAGTGTCCAAGGTGAGAGTTTTTAAAGTTTATGATATATATTTTGATTGATAACAATTATCAAACATATACTAATAATTAAGAGTAAAATATTTTCTCATAAATTTAACATATTAGTTTGTCGCTTTTTTGTTGATGTTGTCTGGCTTCTTTTGTCATTCATGATTAATTTTACTTGAATCTGTATTATGACGAATAATTGGTGGGGAACCTTTATTGTTCAAATTAAAGCCTCATCGATTTTCTCTTCTGCTTATGTCATGCCTATGTTGGCTAAGGAGTATTTGTTTATGTCCGATAAAACTTTTTTTTTTTATTTTTTATAAGAAGTGATATTTTAATTACATTTATAAAAAACAAATATAAATTTGTTAAATGTAGGGTAAAGAGGTTTAATTACCATAATCAAATGAAATTATTTATATTAAGCTTTTAGACAACATACAAAATTAAAAATATTATTTAGATCATCATTGATCTCTGGATGGCAGTAAGAATATCACAAATCTAGTTGAATTTTTTTTTATATAATTATCTAAGCTTTTAATTATTTATTGATGATTACCAACATATTTTTCAAAACTCCTTCATTTTCAATATTAGTGTAAAATAATTATTATTCAAATGAATTCTATTATGTTACATAATAGGTAGTAACATATTTTATAATAGATTATTATATTTTCTTATTTTTTCGTATCAAGTAACCATAAAATAAGAAGATCATCATTTATTAAACACAAGGTATAAGCTGGGTTTACAATTCCATCTTTCTACAAGGCTTATGGTTTGCCACCATTATTTCTAAACGATGAAGCAAACTAAGACCATGAGAAAGATGAAAGATTTATGATTACAACATGAGATAGTTGTTGAAGCCTAATTTGATTGATATCAAATTGGTATATTAATGATAATTGTACTTTAAATTTTGATTTTTTTTATGATTAACGTTCAAATACAATAAAAATATATATAAGAATGAATAGTTAAAATATTATAATAGAATTAAGTCACTAATTTTAGGCGCGAGTTCCTAATTTAATTATGATAATTCTCTTCATGATTTTTATTGAAGATTTTTTTCTTAAAATCATCCTCTTAATATTTAGCATTTTTTTTTCTTGCAATCATCCTCTTGAATTTGAGCAAAAATTATTTCATTTGAAGAATTTGTTTCTTTGATTGATTTTGTTTCTTTACTAAAAACTACATTTTGTAAACTATTATTTTATGTGCTCGACATAATCAATTTTAAAAAGATAAAAGAAGGTTTGAGATGTAATAACATAAAATATAACATAATATTGATGTAAACATTAAAAAAATAATAAAACAATGATTTCTTTTACTTTTAATAATTTTAAATTATGAATTTTTTCTTAAGTTTAAGTGATAGATTAATGTACTTTAGATAATAATCATATTTATTATAAAATTATAAAAATTAATAGAAAATTTAACTGAATAGATAATAATATGGTAAAATGTATAATGTTTTACAAAATAAAATATATTATTTTGTTCTAAAAGACAAAGTAATTTGTGTAATATAGGGGGGTCTTGTAAGATAAAATATAATTTATTTATAATACCATAAAAATATACATTGGAAACGATGGAGAGGGGGTTATTGCCTCTTTCCTCCTTATTCTGCAGCTGTCCGTGTATAACTTAATTTTAATTATATTATAAATCATTTAATATTAATACGCTAAAACTAATCCGAAATAAATCAATGGTGACTAATATAACCTCAAATAGATAATAATGAATTATTATTTCAATCCAACAACTCTAATTTAAAGGGTCCAATCCTCTTAAGATGAGATCGTAAATATCTTCTTCTATAAATTATTGAGTTAAAAAATTTAAATTTAATGTACGAAAAATAATAAAATGCTACAAGTAACTAATAAAATATTATCAACTTTAGACCAAAATGGTCTAAAAATAAAAAAAATAGGGATACTGTAAGTATAACCGTGTTTTAATTGTTAAAATTATAATTTTTATTTTTAATATCTGATATATTTTTAATTAATGAATGATTAGTGTATATTTGGAGGTCCGAATCTTATTTGCCCAATCTGACGTAGCGTGCAGCACCAAGTGGGCCCAACGGAGTGACGCCGCATCCGCAACTCCAACTATTCTATGATACCTTCTTATTGCCTTCAAGAAAAAAATCCAAAATAACACACTCATCATTTCTGCATTTCTAATCAGAGGAGTCCAATCTACAGTCCATATTTCATCCTCTCATGGCATTGTCAAATTTCCTCTTCTCTTCTTCTTCTTCTTCTTCTTCTTCCTTAACTATCAGTCGATCGAGGATTTTCTATTCGCATTTTGATTCTCAGGTCTCTCCTCATTGCTCGATGCCTAATGCTTTATCTGCTACTCGCCACAGGTTCTCCAATTATGGGATCAGTTTCTCCATAAAAAGGTTAGCCATCTGCATATCTTAATTCTTTGTTTTTTTTCCCGAGAATTGATAAGGAAATTATTTCATCGGTGGCTTTTGGGGCTTTGTCTTTGTATTGCTGTGCTTGACACTGCGGTTTTATATGTTCACTTGTTGAACTTTTCTTTTTTAACGTCTAAAGTTCGGACTCTGAGCCATTTATCAGTGCTGACACGTACTGACTATGTTTTTCTTGTGAATCTGGTTTTTGGAGTTTGATTCTTCTTCGGAATCTTGAATTTTATGGGAAACTGTTTTCTATTTGGTTGCTGAAGAGGAAAGCGGAGAGAAAAATCCAAATTAGAGACATTATTAAAATGTTAGATGCTTCAATTGGAGTTCGGTCAATTGAAAACTTTTGTAGTTGCATACTCCTATACACTAAAAGGTGATATTCATGGTCAGCGTTAAGATCCATTATTTCTGATATTTGTATGATTTATTAGTAACTTTGAGTTAGTTTCTTCAGAACAACTTGAAAATCACACAGAAAGAAGGAGAACATTATATATATTTATATAGATCTTCTTTCACTTGAAAGTTCTTGTTATGACCTTCCTGTAAACTTCTATTTGATAGTCTGTTATTTTCAGTTACCGCATGAACTTCCTATAGAATAGCTTTTTACGTATATAAAATTTGATTAGCTGAATATTGGTTAGAACATATCTCTGTTTAAATGAAATAACTATGATGACTATCTTTTTGTTGTCTATTGTTCTTTGATCTGTCATACAGAAATGTTGTGTATGCTTCCACTAACGGAACAAATGCAGTGCCTTCAACTTCACTGGTCAGTGACTTGTTTCTTCTTCCTTTCCTTTGCAGTTTCATTCAACATGGGCTATTTTTGCCAGTTTAGAATCTTCTTTCGAAATAGATTTCCTGATAATTTGATAGACATGTTTAAATTTTAGTTTCCATTTTTGTCTACTGCAGAAATGTTTGTACTTCTTCTAAATCTTCTATAGAAAGCATGATTTACTTGATATTATATTTTCTTAATAAATTTACAAGGATGTAAGGGAACTTATGGTACTTCCTAGTCTTGATAGAACTGTACTTATTTAGTGAGGGCAACTCAAATATTCTTTTCTTTTTTTTTTCTTCTTTTTTTGTTGGTTTCTGCTGTAATGGGCCTGAGATTGATTTTCCGTATTAAATGACTTAAAGATGTTGAAATAATATGTGGTGTCCATTTTCCAGTCTAGTGAATTTCTAGAAATTTGGTAGGAACTGCAGTCATGAAGAACAGTGCTTTGTAATTTGGGCATACAGTGTTTACCAGTTCTCATACAAGGTTAATTGACAACAGCAAAGATGATTTGTTGGGGTTCCTCCGATACAAGGTGGTTTGGCAGGGATCTTTGAATATACAGCATTTTGATTGTCCTGCCTTCCTGGTAGATCCTATTGCAATGAGGACCATATGGGTTCTGGGAGGCAGAAGAAAGTTAATTTTTCAGTTGCAAGAAAGCTGACTTAAGATATGGTTTACAGCCAAAAAAGAGATTTCTTGTGGGAATAGAGAAAAGTTTTAGTATATTGCTGCTTCAATAAAATTTTCAACTCATCATGCCTAGTTTGTTTTGTTATTTCTTGTTTTTGTGGTTTGGGCTCCTAAATATGACAATAAAACTTCTACATATATGAGATAATTATCTTTGATTGTCAAGAACTTGTTAAAGTAATTGTGGATTTACAATATGCTGTTGTTTACCTGCCATTGATATAGAATTTGTTCTTGTAGCTATTTGTTTCCAAAACTTTCTGGAAAGTAATTTTGGACCTATCATGAATAAGAGTGTTTCTTATGTTGGGACATGGTTAACAACACTCAGTTAAAGACTATGTCATACATATATGTATTTATGTTCTAGCACATATTTACAGCAAATCCTTGGTTCCTTGTATATGGAAGTCTTTTTCTTTCTGTACTGTGTAAACATGTTTCGGTGCCCAGAGAGTATGCACGTACATAGGTATAGGTAGATCTATCATACATAAATATATTTATGATATCTGCCTAAATGAAATATACAAATAAATACCAACAAACACACATAATACGATACACGAAGCTGTCTGATTTTCAGAGGTTTTAATTGGTTGATATATACGTGTGTGTGTGCGTATGTGCATATATATATATTCTTTGATGTATATTGTCATATGTAGCTACTGGTAGAGTCAAATGGTTTTAGCTATACTAAATATCTTCATCACTAATAAATCCCTTGATTGCAGGAACCTGAACAAGATTCAGATTACATTCCAATGCCCATAGTTTTGATTGATCAGGATTCAGATTCTGAAGCAACAATTGTGCAGATCAGTTTTGGAGATCGTCTTGGAGCTCTAATTGACACGGTTAGGAAGCTTTGCAATCCATTGTTATTTCTATTCCCCAGAGCTAAAATAAGTAATAACAGATTTGCAAGTAGTAGATACATCATAAGTTGGAAGCCTTTTCGAAATCCCAAGTTCACATCCTTCTCCTTCTGGAGGGTGTTGAACTTGCGATCATGTCTGTTTAAAAGGACTATGATCTACTTATCCTTAAAGGCACAATGAGAATGATGTTAATTTTCTATATTCTTGCACATGAAAGATTTCCATTATGATCTTCATTGTGGAAAATAGATGTCAGCTCTAGCTAAATGCTGCCCTATGCCTCACTTTCTCTAATATTTAATGGATTTAGTTTTCTTTTAGTTTTTTTAATTAGATTTATGTTAACTTTCTTTTCTATGCAGTAATTTTGTTTTTAGAAGAAAAAACCAAATATGAATGGTCATGAAGGATTGCAGCCCGAGTACAAGAAAAGATATTTACAAAGCTCGGAGTCCAATAAACCTACAAAATCCAAGGACCTGTCTTTGAGCAAAATATAGAAATTAAGAAAATTTGTCTGCTACTTGCCTCAACATGGTTTCTTGAATTGCATTACCTATTGATGGTCCTAATTTTTTGGGTGAAAATTTGTCCTCGGGTAGAATTTGCGGGTTCTATGAATTAGGTTAAAATTTCATGATTCTTAGCCTGCTTCTATTTGTAGCTATTTTGAGATGACAGAGATTACATTGATTACATTATGTTAAAAAATTTGTGTGTCAAATTATCTTTCTGAGTTTCTGGTCTTAGAAAAGGTTATTATATTGGAGTGGCCTTGATGAAAGCAATTTCAACTGATTTTGGCTGTTTAGGCTCCATTTTGTAAAGTTCTTTTGTTGTGTTTCAAAAAAAGAAGTTTTTCTTTCAAGGCACAATGTTGCTTTTTAGTGAATTTGTGCTTGGTGGTTTTCTTTTGAATTGCTATTTCCCAAATATTTGAATTTGGAACAACAAATTGGTTGCTTGGAGGAAGCAATTACATGGTTGCTTTTTCAAAGCAGCAAAATTTGCTTCCTGGGGGTGAGATTTAATAACTTGCTAAATATATAGATACTTTCAAAAAAATTAATATGGAATGTGTGTCTAACTTCTAAAGAAAAAGAAAAAACTTCTAAAGAAATAAAAAATCTTCTGAAGTAAATATTACCGAATACAAGTTTTTGGGAGTAATTTACCAAACACTATGATTACTTTTGGCAACAACAAACTTTTAATTACAGCAACTAGAAGCAAGCTTTTCGAAAAGAAGTTTTTTCTTGCAACACAAGCAAACAAACCTTAGTAAAATTGAGACTAGTTCCATTATTCAACTTGCCTTACTTTTGTGTTTGTACAGATGAGGGCATTGAAAGATTTGGAATTGGATGTTGCAAAGGGAACTGTTTCTACAGAAGGACCTGTCAAACAAACAAAATTTTTCATTACAAGATTGTGAGAATTTCCTTTGACTCTTTCCTCTCGCCTCTTCTTCTTTGTTGACTAGATTTTCTGGAATCTATGGATTCTAGATTCTCCATTCATTGGTTGTTTAAGATGAGTTGTTTCCTTGGTTCCCTCAGGTTATTAGTCTTCTCGAAAAGATGAGTTGCTTCTTTTTCTTGGTTTTTTGCTTGTAGTCACTCCCAACTTTCTTGTTGACTTGTTCTCATCAGTGGTCATAGTTCTAGAACTAAAGACCGGTATATGAAAAAACAGTCTTGATTGAGATGGGGGATCACAAAACCTAATAATTACTCGTGTTCTTTATTATGGTCCTATTTTAGGATCTTGTTGTGGGATTGGAATTGAGAAAGTAGAAAGAGAATTTGCAGAATATTTATTTATTTATTTTAAAAAGAGAATTTGCAGAATATGATTGCTGCAACTTCTTTTGTTTCTGCCTGATGTTAACTAAACTGACTTGGGTTTGTTAAGAGAGAATCCAAGGATTGACTGATAAAAGTACTTAAAAATCTTTCTCGAATTATTCTCTGCCTCTCATTTTATTCTTAGGTTAAATAACAGTAGGTTAGAGGATACTTAGGTAGGAATAGCTGCCAACACAAACGTAAGAATTGCTCCAAGAACACTAGAAAGAAATGAACCTAACTGAATATTTGAATTTAATGCTAAAACTGAAGATGAACTGATAAAAAACTCTACAGATAACTGAATCTTCCATCTGGTGCTCTGTCCTGATTACAGTTTAAAATACTAAAAGTCCAGCATTTTTAAGAGGATAATGGGAGTACTGGCTGCTATTTTATTTTATTAGAGCCCATAAAACTTCTACTTCATTTGCACCATTGCATTATATAATTTTTAAGATTATTAATAGAGACAAAAGAAGAGAAAGATACAAATCTAGAGGATAAGGCATCCTCCAAAGCATCCAATAATAAGAAGGGAGAAAATCCGAAGCAGAAAAGTAAATCTAAAGCTGCAACCCAGTATCTCTGTAACGAAGTCGAAGAAAAGTCTCTAAAATAGCATAGATACCAATAGTTAACCAAGATTCTACACCTCCTGATTAGCTTTTGCAGGGTAAGAATACATTTTTTGAAAGCTTCCCAAGCAAAGAAAGACACCCAAGGCAGTGCCTTGACCTTCCAGATGAGTCTGGCAGGCAGACCCAAATTGTTTTCACTCTTCTTGCTCAGGTGAATATGCAAGGACTTCATTGTGAACATCCTTTTTTGGTTGAGTTTCTAGATTGATTGATCTTTGTCTTCATTAAGGATACATTTGGCCAGGGACACCAGAAGAGATTCATATTTGTTGACCTCCTAATCATTAAATTTCCTAGAGGTCTTCACATTTTTTTTTGAAATAAAACGTATGATTTAATTCATTAATTGACAAGCACCAAGGAGGTGCCAACCTATATTCAAAAAAGTATTCACATACCATTAAAATATCAGTGAGGTCCCTAAAATCCTCCATTGAATAAAAAGGATGGCCAATAACCAAAACGCCCAAAGTTTGGAACCATCTATCTTTAACTCTACCAAAAACATCTATTTCTAATCCTAGAGGTCTCTAAATGCCAATAGCTATTCCCCTGGATACATGAAAGGTCTCTCATACAGTGGCCTCTTATAGTCGAGCAAGGGCAAAGATCTATGTGAACTGATCTCAAAGCATCTCACCATCAAGCCACCATCATGCCACAACTTAGAATCTTTTCCACATGCAAATCTTTTTCCACAGAGAAAACCATGCAACTTAGAATTACTCCTTGTAACAAATCCAAACCATCTGTGCCAAATTTAGCCCTAATGTTTCTTCCCCACAAGCTGTCACGTTCCAGCATGAATCTCCATAATCATTTCCCTTGGAATACCTTTTTTTTTTTTGAAAGAAAAAGTATTGAAACTATATTAATATAGTACCAAAAAAAGGGTACCACTCATTTACAAGAGATTTATAAATTAGTTAGTATATCAAGGACATCCCCAAAATCCTCAGTCTTGATGTCATGACCTAGTACAAGAGAGCCAAAATAATTGAACCATCTCTCTCTTAACATGTTTATATTATTCACAACTCCCTCAAAAGCTCTCAAGTTCCTCTCTTTTTATACAATCCAAAAAATGGATAGAGGGATAAGTTCTGCAATTTCTGCTTTTAATCCAACACCCTCCTAAGCCCGTATTTCATCCTCAATCGACCCAGCAGGGACCCAACAAATGTGAAGCAGACCATATACCAAACTCCACAACTCAGAAGCAAGAGGACATCTAAGCAAAAGGTGGCGGCAGTTTTCCTCAACCCTAAGACACATGAAACATCCATTTGCAAGTGTAATACCCATCAGTTTATCCAAGGTTAGTATCTCCCAGGCGAAGAATGCCATTCTAGGTGGTGCAGAATTTTTCCAAATTGCTTTACTTGGAAAACACGACGAGTTATTCAGCTTGTACCCTATTAACATGCGGTAGTAAGAGCCAACAGAAAATTCGCCATTTTTACTCTCCCTCCACTGCACCTGATCTGGGTCATTACCCATTTGAAATTCAGAAATTTTCTCCAATAAATTTTCATACTCCTCCACTTCCTAGTCATTCAAATTTCTGTTCACATTGATATTCCAAACACATCTATTACATTCCCACGAATAAGCCTCTTCCACCATCATTTCTTTGGCTTGTGCAATCGCGTAAATTCTAGGGTAACACTACTTTAAACAGCCTCCTTCTAACCAAGAGTCATGCCAAAATCTAGTGCCATTCCCTCTTCCCACTTTCCAAATCAGGTTCTTCTCAAAACCAGACCAACCCATCTTGATTTTCTTCCATAGACCCAGTCCATGTCCTTTCCTGTCCACCCTGCCCTCATCCGTGAGAGCACAATTCTGCCACCTAGCCATAATCACCCTTCTCCACATTTTTCCTTCTTGTCTCAAGAATCTCCACAGTCATTTTCCTTGCAGAGCTTTGTTGAAACCAACCAGTGATCGAATTCCCAATCCACCCGCATGAATCAGTTTCTTCACATCTTCCCACTTAACAAGATGAAACTTCTTGCTTCCCTCTCCATCGTCCCACAGGAATCGACATTGGATGGATTCCAGCCTTTTTGCAATATTAACCGGGATAGTCAAAGTTGTGAGAAAGTAAACGGGTAAATTTGCCAAGGTGTTCCTTATTAAAGTGAGTATTCTCCCTTTAGACAAGAAAGTCCTCTTCCATCCTGTCAGTCTAGATTCGAACAATTCTATCACCGGTTCCCAAGTTTTCTTCTCCTTGTACTTAGCCTCCAGTGGGACCCCAGGTACTTGATAGGGAGGTTTGCAGTTTTACACCCCAGCACCCTTGCAAGAGAGCTAACATCACCCTTGTCGACAAGATTGACAAGTTCAAATTTATCAAGATTAATGTTGAGACCCGAGACGCCTTGGAAGCATAGAAAGATGCATTTGAAATGCAGGAGAAACGTTTTTCTGGATGGCAAAATAGCAAGGTGTCATCAGCCAAGAATAAATGAGAAACTTCCATCATCCCTTCACCACTGCCAATCTCCACACCTCTAAGGAGCTGAAGCTGTTTCACTCTAATTAACAAAACATTTAACGCCTCCATAACAACGATGAATAACAATGGGGACAATGGGGATAATGGGTTCCCTTGTCTCAAACCCCTGGACCCTGAAAAAAATTTGGAAGGTCTCCGTTTATTAGAACAGCAAATGAAGTAGTTCTCATGCAAGTGCTCATCCATCCTCTCCATTTGTCTCCAAACCCCATCCTACGCAGCAAGTAATCCACAAAGTTCCAGCTCACGTGATCATACGCCTTCTCTATGTCCAGCTTACAAGTCCTTTTTTGTTCATCGAAATATTATCAACAATTTCACTGGCCACGAGGACAACATCTTGTATTTGCCTTTCGGTTACAAAGGCGTGTTGGCATTCATCAATAACTTCACTCATAACTTTAGAAACTCTATGAGCCGACACCTTTGCAATGATCTTATATATGCACCCCACAAACTTATAGGTCTGAATTCTCAAATATTTTTCCTCTATTTCTTCTTTGCAATCAGCACCAAAAAGTTAGAATTCAACGCTCTAACAAACTTCCCAGTTGTGTGGAACTCGTGAAAAACATCCATAACATCCCTATTTAAAACATATCAGAAGGTTTTAATGAAGTTCAAGTTGAAACCATCTGGCTCCAGAGCTTTATCTCTGTCACACGATTTCAGTGCAACAAAAACTTGATCCTCTGAAAATCTGTCCTCCAAAAACTGTCTACTACTTCCCCCAATTTTCTTAAAATACGTCCCATCCAGCTGCGGTCTAATAGGGAACTCTTCCTCATACAGCCCCATAAAAGGTGATCTAGCAGCCCCTCTCATGCTTTCATTATCTCTGTGTTTAACCCCATCCACCCACATCTCCTCAACATAATTACATCTTCTGTGATGGCTTGCCAAGGAGTGGAAATATCTAGAGTTTCTATCTCCTTCTTTCAACCATCTCTCCCAAGATTTCTGTTTCCACACGAGTTCATCTAATTTCGCTTTCTGGCCAGCATCAATTTTATTTCGTCTCTTCGGGCAAGTTCATCAGACTGCAACCCCAACCTACCATCCTTAAGATCTAAATCCCCCAATTCAGCAAGTAGTAAGTGCATCTTTTCCCCTTCCCTCCGAATCTCCTCTTTCGCTCATGTTTTGATGTCATCCTTCAAAAACTTTAACTTGCATGCCACTTTGTAACTTGCCGTGCCCTCTACCTAATAGTTGCTCCAACTAACTTCCACTAGCTGTCGAAATTTGTCATTACGTAGCCAACGATTGTCTTAGCGGAACAAAGTGGCCCTCAATGAATACCCTAAGAAGATCTTAAGCTTAGCCCGCTACCCCCATGTAGGATCAGTTGTTTGACCTTATCCTAAGCCACCAAACAAATATTTTCTCTTTTCATTTGAATTAACCTATAAAGAATCTGAATTGAATAGACTCCAATCTTATGGCAAGACTAACTAGTATTGTCAGTAATGACATATAATAATAGGGATATTTATCTCAATACTTTTAATTAGAGTTATACTATTCCCTTTCGATAAAAGATTCATTTTCCATCCAGATAAACAATACTCAAATTTTACCATAATCGGTTCCTATCTAGAAAATTTTCTAGTACTTTTCCCCAGGGGCATCCCTAAGTACTTTATAGGTAGTTGGCAGATCTGTGTCCAAGATTCTAGCCAACAATTAGTTTTCACCCACATCCGTCAAACTCACCAATTTAGACTTGGTAAAATTGATATTGACACCAAACACCACCTGGAAACTTAATCGGATACACCTAATGTTGAGAATAGCTTTCACATCCAGTTCACAATAGTAATGTGCTGTTAGCAAAGAATAAATCTGTTATTTCTTTAACTCTCTCTCTGTCCTCCACATTTATTTTCCCTGAACATTCACAAATCCTTACCCTTAGGATTACCTTATTTAACGATTCATAAATATGATAAAAAGAAAAATGGATAGTAGGTCTCACTGTCTTAGGCCTTTAGAAGCTTTAAAGAAAGAAGATGGACTTCCATTCATCAAAATAGCAAACAAAGCCGAATTAATACAGGACATAATCCCCTTGCACCATCTATTCTCAAAACCAATATTGAGCAACATATATCTCATAAAGTTCCAATTCACATAATCATATGCTTTTTCCATGTTGAGCTTGTGCATGATACCTTTCTTTTTTTTGGAGACTAGGTCGTCCACCACCTCATTTGCAATTAAAGCTGCATCCATGATCTATCTTCCCCTATCAAAGACATGTTGACTCACACCATTACCTTCACCACCACTTTAGCCATTCTTCTAGTTACGACTTTTGCAAGTAGCTTATAAACACAACCTACAAGACTAATTGACTCGAAGTCTTTGACATTGGTGACCTCGTTAATCTCAGGGATAAGGACTGGAAAAATAGAATTCAGATATTTTGACAAAGGAACCTATTTCATGAAATTCTTTGAACATATTAATGATGTCTTTCTTGACCTCACCCCAAAATATTTGCAGGAATGACCAAATTCTTTATTTTATTTATGTTGCATATTAAAAGGAAAATATAATGCTTTTGGGACAGAATGATCCAATTCTTTTTCGCTGGATTATCGGTTTTGTGGTTGGGGTGTAGATCATTACTTTCTTCCACCTATTCTTTGGGACAAAATGACCTTCTTGGCTTCTTTGTGGGTCAAGGCATTCGGATGCCTTAGAGATTTTTTTTTGAAATAAAAGTGTGAATTTGTATTGAAATAAAAGTGCCAGGGGGCACCGCCCATGTAATGAATTTACATGTTAATTAACATATCAATAATGAAACCAAAATCATCGAGATTATACCCTAAAACAGTAGAGCCAAAATAATGAAATCATCTATTTTTGATAGTGCCAAAATCAACATCTATCCTCTTAAAAATTTGACAGTTTCTTCTTTTCCAAATAACCCAAAAAATAATTAGAGAGGAATGAGTATGAGGGATTTGTTTCAGGTGCCCTAGAGATATCTCTTTATCCTTATCACTAAGGAATTATATCGATTTTTTTCTCTTTATTCTATTCTCCTACTACTCTTTCCAAAAGTTTTTTAGAAGATGTCTAATCCTCTTCACTTGCATTTTTAAAAAAAAATGAAAAGGACAAAATATTATTGAATCATAGCATTAAGGGGGTGCCGTTCATGTACAAATTATTTACAAGTCAGTTAATATGTTAATAATCAACATTAGAGATAATGGGGTGCTCCAACACCGAAAGTTCCAACACCTGTAAGCATTGATCTTTGACTCTAAAGAAATCCTCTTCCTTCATCTCAAAAGTTTTTTTGTTCATCTCATTCCACACAATCCATAACATTGTAAGAGGAATGAGGTCTACATGCTTTCTCCCATTGCTAATACCTTTCCAGGCCCACAATTCTTCTTTAACTGATCCGGCTATTGCCCAGTTAATTCCTAATAAACCATAGGCCATGATCCATAATTCATATGCAAGTGGACACGACAGCATTATATACACGATTTAGCCCCCTTTTTACACAGAAAACACCTGTTAACCAAGAGTTTACCCCTTCTCGTCAGTTTTTCAATTGTCGGAATACACCCTTGACCTGCTTCCCATAAAAAGCCACTCTTTGGAGAGCATTAACCTTCTATTTTTGCTTAACTGGAAATTGGGTCTGTTCCACTTCATTCTCTACCAGGTAGTTGTAATAAGATTTGACTGTGAATATAGCCACTCTTCACTTGCATTCTTCTCCTCTTTTCTCTAATCATACATCTTTTTCTATATTAAGGGAAAGATTGACTAACCAACATCATATCTTATTTGCATAACTTAATAGTACATTATAAAATAAACTTGATAAGTCATTTACATTATCAAAGTTCATCGTTTCGGGGTTGATAACTGTAATTAGATATGGCTGGAGTATCATTTAAGTACTTTTTGCTACAACAAGGGAATATTGTATCTGCACAAATGAATCAATAATTCAAAGATTATGTGCTAGTGCTAGTACTACAACCAGTCATTTGTGACCCATTCTGAATATGAAAAATTTAGAGGAAACTGACAAAATACCCAAAATTGAAGGTGTAGCCTAATGATCAAATGTTGAACTATAACTTGCACACCAGATATTAATCGTTTGAAGCAACATGGGTTGAAAAGGTATGGATACCTTTTGCGTATGAAAATGTTTTCTAGTTTTATTGTTTTTTTATGTAGTTGATGAGAAAATGATAATAAAAATGATGATGAAGTTTGTTGAAAATATTGTTTTTAGTTTTTAAGAATTTTTTTTCTATTTGTGCTTGATTAATATACAAACACACTCTTACATACTTTCATTATTAAAGAGATGGATAAACACATAAATTTAGAGCTGTAAATTAAAAAATATTTGGGGTACCAACAGAAGCATAATTGTTCTATCATTCTCTTTTTCCAAGCTTTTCTTGGACTCCAAAAATAATATGTTTGATTGCTTTCCCATCAATGTAGGATATATGATACAACCCCATTAGATATTTAAATAATCCTCTATTTTCTAGGTCTACATGCTTAATGCATTTTACTTCTGCCTGATGTTTTGGTACAATTATTTGATGTTGTTTGCCTTATTTCAAAATTTTAGCACTCAAGAATTCACTTTTATTATTGCAGAGATAGTGGTCGTAAAGTTGAAGATCCTGATATGTTAGAGAGAATTCGGCTTACAGTAATTAACAATCTTTTGAAATATCACCCAGTATGTGTGCTGACTAAATACTTATCTCTTCTTCCCTCCTTCTCTCCACCTGTCTCTGTCTCTCTGTCTCTCTGTCTCTGTCTGTCTGTGTTTGTCTGGCTGTCTGTCTGTCTGTCTGTCTGTCTCTCTCTCTCTCTCTTATGGTCTTTGACCCCTGGTAAGAGGGTAGG
>NW_019014687.1:2392233-2410051 GCF_000150535.2 Carica papaya
AGGGAACTGAATATGCTCCCAGCGTAAATGGATGGATCTCCTTAAGGATTACGATTGCAAGATATCTTACCATCCAAGGAAAGAAAGTGGCTGATACACTGAATCGCAACACCTCTGGCATGATCGTAAAACTAATAGCTTCTGAATGCAATACTTTAGAGACTTTATAAGAATTAGAATTAGACTAATAATTAATAGTTCACAAATGGGGGAATGTATATAACCAGCTTGAGAATCGAGCTAGTATTGATTCAGAAAATAAAATATGCTCAAGAAACTAACTCTGTTATAGAGACCTTGAAGAAAAAAATTGAACAGGGTTTAAGACCTAGTTTCAGAGTTCATGATGATGCGTTGCTTCGATTCGGAGGAAGATTGTGCATTCCTGATGACTCTAACTTGAAGAGACTCATCTTAAAGGAAACACATAATTTTAGATTTATCATACACCCAGATATCATCAAAATGTATAGAAATTGGCAACTTCAGTATTGGTGAAATGGGATGAAGAAGGACATATCTGAATTTATTAATAAATGTCTCACCTGTTAGAGGATCAAAGTCGAACATCAAAAAATAGGGAGATTGCTTCGACCCCTACCAATCCTAGAATAAAAGTGGGAACACATTACTATGAACTTTGTGATGGATTTACCTAGAACCAGATTGAACTATGATATTATTTAAGTGATAGTGGACATGTTAACAAAGTCAACCTATTTTCTACCTATAAAAACTACAGACTCTTTAGATAAACTTGACATGTTATATATTAAGGAAGTGATTAGACTTCATGGCATTTCGGTATTAGTAGTTTAGATCGAGATGCTCGTTTTACCTCTAGATTTTTGACAAGTTTTTAATAGGGTTAAGACACCACTTTATCTTTCAGCACGACATTTCATCCATAAACGGATGGTCAAACAGAAAGAATCATTTAGACATTAGAATATATGTTTATGGCTTATGTACTAGAGATTAGAGGAAATTGAGATGACTATCTACCATTGATTGAATTTATCTATAACAATAGCTATCAGTCCAGTATTAGTGCAGCTCTATATGAAGCACTTTATGGTAGACCCTGTAAATCTCCTATATGTTGGGAAGAGATTAGAGACAGAAAATTAATTGGACCCGAATTAGTTGAAAAAACCATATCAAAGATTGTCCTAATTAAGAAAAATATTCAAACCGCTCAAAATAGATAGAAGAATTATGCAGAAACTCGTAGAAAGAGCTTAGAATTTGAGGCAGGAGATCATGTGTTTTTGAAGGTGTCACCAATGAAGGGCCTTATGAGATTTGGAAAGAAAGACAAATTGAGCTCTTGCATTGTTGGACTGTTCGAAATACTGGAGAGAATTGGAACTACTGCTTACCGATTGGCATTGCCACCAGAATTAGCTCACGTCCATGTTGTATTTTATGTATCCATGTTACGCAAATATCATCCTGATCCATCGCATGTAATTCAGTATAAAGAGATTCCTATTGAGGAAGATATGTTATATCAAGAAATGTTCATAGACATATTGGATAAATAAGAGCGAGTATTGAGAAACAAGACTATTCTAGTAGTCAAAGTACTCTAGCGACATCATTCACCAGTAGAAGCTACTTGGGAGACTGAGGACTCGATGCGAACTTGATTTCCTCACTTGCTCTAAAGACATATCAAATTTGGAAGACCAAATTTTGTAAGGAGGGAAAAATTGTAACATCCACCCCTAAATAAATAAAAGAAAATGTGAAAAATAAATAAAAATTAGAATTTAGATTTAAATAAAAAAGTTTTAAGAATTTGAAGTTATGATTGTTATTCGAGTGTATATATGTTCTTTCGAGAGTATGTAGATATACTTTGATGATTGTAAATGATATTTGAATGAAATTCTGAAATCCGATCAGAAACATGTGAAAATTGTGAAAATAATGAGTGAATTTTACTTTGAAACATTAGTATTGCATTTGTCTCATTTTGTGTATTTTGTATAAAATCTTATCTTGGTTGAGAACGAAAATACTTATTGAGTTGATGAAAGTTCTAAATTTTACTTTGATATTTTTTAGATGAGAAAGAAAAGTCAAAACCGCTGCCAAACAAGTAGAACCTGTAAAAAGGGTTCCTGATTTTGTACATTTTGTTCATATTCTAGAAATTTTCGTTTTGTTTTATTAAAGTCTAAATTTTGATCTCGTGTTCTGTATATATAACTATTATATATATCACATAAAATGTTAGGTTGTATGATAATTTTTTACCAATGCATAATGTATATTTTGTGAGTCCATTGCATAAAAATGACATGAGTAAGAATTGTACCTCATTTTGAGTTTGGGGTGTTATACCAACCTCACTTCTAATTTTTTTTAAAGAAAAGAATTAAATTTTGTTTTTGAATCTAAAAGTAAAAATGTGAATAGATTTGATTCAATTATATATGTACATAAGTCATGATTAAGTTTTAAGGATCGTATAAATATAAAATAGAATTGAATGAAAATACATTAAGTTTATTATCTTTTTCTTTTAGTAGCAATAAGTTTGAAATTGAAGCTCATGTTATTATTACCACAATTTGTCTGAAAAATCTAATAAGTAACCAAAATAATTTCTCCCTTTTTACTTTCTAACTTAAAAACCACATATATATATATATATATGAATATATTTATATTAATTAGATGCCATCATAACATACCATCTTATTAGGTTTTAATTGGGTAAAATCTTATTGAGAATACACAGGAAAAAAATATAAGAGTGAGTTAGAGAATTAGAAAGACATGAAATTTGAATTGGACTTATAGAAGTAACCTCGTTGATGTCAAGGATAATATTCTTTATTACGTAAACAATAACTAATGGTTAAAAATCAATCTGGAAAAGACGAAATTTAATCGATAATTATGTATGAAAGTTGTCTTATACTCTTATGATAGACAAAAGAATTTATGAATAAAAAGAGGAAAGTGGTTTTGGGAGGATGGAAATAGACAAATTGATCTGAAACAGACAAAGCATTAATCTGGCTTGATCTTCGAAATTGATTTTGTTTGCTTCCATGAACTGTCATTACTACACTTACTACTTGCAACACACCTTGTTTGGTGACTTAGAGTTCTTCGTCAACTTTAAAAATTTGTCTGTGTAGATTCCAATTGATCCCTTATTTCTTTTATCCATTGAGATTTTATTGAGCTTAATTATATAATTAAGTAATAATAATGATGATGATAATAATCTGTTCTTCTCATTAATTTGATCCTTCCAAATAAATTAAATATTGTTTGAAAGAGTGAGTAGGGTTTTAAAAAGTTTGAGCCTTCAAATCTGCATTACAAAGAAATAAGAAATAGATTGTTAATGAGGAAAAACAATGAAGTTTTCTTGATAGAATTTTTACTTTTTTACTGAACTTATGCTTGGACTTCTACTGGCAAGAAAAGAGATTTTGTTCTGTTTATATATATATATATAGTTTCCCTTCTGTTTATATGTACATAAATAATTGCTAAGAATAATATATATCATATTACTTGTTAACGTATATGTATATTATATTATTTGTTAACAGTTATTATATATTATTTATTATGTCTACACATATATTTGTTATAATATTTAAAAAAAAAAATTATTAATTGATCTAAATCAGCACCGAACTGAAACTGAACTAAAAAAAAAAGACGAAAAACTTCATTCTAACTGAACTTGATTTGAGAACTGGATCAAAGATCGTTCACTTTTGTTCCAAGGTTCTGTTCAGATTATACTCACCCATTGCTGTAATTTTATATGTAGCAACAGGCAGATCTTAAGTTCTTAAACAATGTGTCTACAATTCATCGGCTTTTAGTTAAGATAATAATAGTAATTATTATTATTAGTAATTAATTTGCAGCAAAAGTACTCAAATTTATCGGTTCTGTTAATTGAATCAAATGAATACATGGCTGAGAAATAAATATATTACGAAGTATTTCTTTAATATTCAACTAAAATACTATATATATATATATATAATTAAGTGGGTCAATCAGTAGAGTAGCCTTCACAATCAATATATATAAAATCTGGGTTCTGCTGTATCCTGTCCTGTGTAAATGAAAACGAAAATGAAAATGCCTTGCAGTCCTGTCTCTGAAAAAAAAGGTTTAAATCTAACAGGGCTGGTTCCGCTGGCAATTCAACGTCCCGGCTTGCCGAGTGAGGAGGGAAACGAGTTTTCCGGACTGGGGAGGCACCCGATTCGGCCATGGCACTGGATTTGCTCCGCCTACTGATCCCGATGTCACGAAAAACGCTCCGTTTAGAAACAAATCATTCTCTGATCTCCACATCCAGTTCTTCCATTCTGATTCCAGTGCATAATCCCTCTTTGTCACCTGCACACACACACACACACACATATATATAATTTAATCCCCAAGATGATACTGGGTTTTCTTGGTAAACATGATATAGATATATGTACATATATAAATACCTCCTTGGCGAACACATTTGGAGGAGCAATGAAGCGATTGCCCTGACTGATGATGGTAGGGCGGCTGCTGCCTCCAATGGCGTACATGAGCCAGTGAGTGTAGTCGTTGTTCACCACATGGACCAAACCCCACCTACACCTCGGCATCCTCTGCACCAACCCCTTCCCAAAGTGGTTAAACGCCACCGTTATTTGCATCTTGGCGTCTTCCGAGTACCCATCACTCGCCCCAAACAACATCACCTGCATCGATAAATGGATGCATAGACACCAATTATAACACAATAGAAATCATTCTTTGTGTTGTGTTAATTAGAACTGCATACCTCGTTGTGTTTGGTGAAATGGGAGTTAGAGATTGTGATGCCGGTAGAACCTTGAATGACATCAATCATGCCGTCAGCACATCTAGACATGGAAACATGATCAATCCAAATGTTAGATGATCCGAAGACGGAGACACAATCGCCGTCACTCTGGGTCCTGAATCCATAATGGTTCTCTGAATCCCTCACCAAGCCTCCCGAACCAGGGACAATGTGGTGAAAATGAATGTTGTGGATGATGACATTATTCACGAACTGGAGAGTAAAGCCACACCCATTTCTGATCTGCACATTAGCTCCTCTTCCATCAATCGTCTTGTCACTTGTGATAAGCAGTTCTTGTCTCAGCTGGATTATCATGCCGTGTTTGAAGACGATCCATAGTGGCCCATCTCGGGTCACTGCATGGCGTAGAGTTCCGGGTTTAGGGTTTACCATGTCGTCGTCGGAAGGATCTGTAACAACGTAAAAACGTCCGTTTTTGCCGCCTTTGGTGTCGCGGCCAAACCCCATGCCGCAGTCAGCTAGCCTGAACCTGTGTCTTGCCCATTTGCGTCTGCAACGCCAGCATGCGTCTATGGGGTTGTGAGCCTCGCATGGACCTTTATATGCCGCCAGAGATCTTCTTGAGCTGTTGTGGTTCGCAACAGCCCTGCATGCATGCAAACAAAAATAAGTACAAAAGAACATATCGATGCACATATGCATATATATATATATGTATATATCTAAAAGATGCGCCACCATCTTAAGGATACCCATATCCATCTCACAACAAAAAAGGTGAGTCCAGCTCATTTACAGGCGTTCCGGTCCGCCATGCAAAATTCACCTTTCTGTGACATGGGTACTACAAGTTCAATTTGTGTGTGTGTGTGTGTGTGTGTGTGTGTGTGTATCTACACGCATATGATGCTCGACGAAGTTAGTATATTCATCCCACAAGAGAAGCGGGTTCCCCCCATTTGCAGGAGGAAGCCTTCATTTTGTGACACAGACACTCCAAATTGAATATATATATATATATATATATATATATATAAACAGATGCTTCAGTACCTTAAGTCACTCGTATCTATCTCATTGTCTAGATTCTCCAGCACCTTATTTCCAATTACCGAGGTGAGATTCACTCTGAAGGGTACCCTTAAACCTTACGTATATAACGTAATTTGTTTATTTTTTTAAAAAATTATTTTCTGTCTTACTTTTTGATCAAATTGATTTCTATAATTTAAAAAAAAAAAAAATTCAATTTAGTTCCTACCATTTATTTTAACACCATTAACTTATTTTAACCTATAATAATAACAATATGATAATGATATGCAAATTTAACCTATGATAATACAATGACAATACGTAAATTAAATTAAGATGCATGATGAGAGAAGGTGGTAAGATAAGGTTAAGGTAAATAATGATGATTAAACTAGACGCACATGGCAACGCGGTGGTTTAAATGATCGGTGACTTCATGGGGACGAGGGTGATAAGCGTTGACTGTATGGTTCTTGGCTATGGCTTCTCGTTGCTTCCAATACTCATCATCTATCACCGCCATGAGCGTACGGTTTTTGGCTATGACTTCTTCTTGTTGCCTCCAGTACTCAGCATCTATTACGGCAACCCGGGCATTCGTCTCTTGAATTATAACAGCAAACCACATTAATGAAAACAAGAACAGAATCAACTTTCTGTAATCTCCTGCCATTGTCGATCGATTCTTTAAAGCTTTTTATATCAATTTATGTTATATGGGGTTTGAATCGAAATGGCCGAGGTGGGGCGGCTCGCTGCCGGTCTGACTGATAGACAGGCAGGGGACGAGCTGAAGCCGAGAAGAGATTCGATTGATGCGCAAGGCCAAGGTTTGGTCGGATGCAGAGATATGAGTTAAATAATGCCGAAGAGAGGCTGGAAAATAAGAGGACAGGAGAGGATAGACAACTTTCCCGGGAATCAGTCAGATTGTCTGAATAAGATTTGAAAGGTTTGTTTCCATTTTTAACTTCCTTGACAAGTTTAGCTACGTACCTTTCTCATATGTGGATATATCATAACGATTAACTAATTAATTAATTTTTTACTTCATTCCGTAATTAAGTTTCTAACTTATTTATAAATGGTCTTCCGCCAAGCTGCTAAGGAAATCAATTGCGTTTAATTAAGAATCTTAATATTGATAATATTTTCACAACGTGCATGATTTAAAGTCTCATCTCAGTTCTAGTTAATTCATTATTTATTTTTGTTTTTTAAAAAAAAAAAATAAGAGAGTTCTGAAATTAAAATATAACTCATTTTTATATAATAGTTAACATTTTATGATATGTAAACATGTTACAATTTTTATTAACATAACATATCACATGATGAAATATTAAGTTATAAAAAATGAATAGTGTTAGATTTACGATATTTGATTCAGTTAAAATAAATTAATTTAATATATTTTAAAGATATGGTGATTAAATTGTAAAAAGTTCTATTAAAGTTATTACGTTTGTGTACTAAAAAAATATTTTATAATAATTAAATTTTTTTATAATCAAAAATAGAATGCAATTGAATATATCAAAACTGTTAATTAAATGCAATAAAATATTAGATAACCAATTACATGTTCATGCAAATTTCAAACGTGTAACTTGACAATTGACCCAAATACATTTATTAATAGTACAAACTATATCTTATTTGTGGTAAATATGTACATATATATATATATACGTATACACCATATGAAGAGGTAGCGTGCACCAATTGAAATTTATAATCAATTATGAATTATTTATAAGTTGGTTTAACAATACTTATAATTTCTATCCTAAAATAAATATTTGTTATTATATTTTATTATTTGTCTTCTAGTTATAATTAGTAATATTTTTATATAGAGGATAATCTTCTAACTTTTTCAGTAACAATAATTTTTTAACTTCAATTTGACTGGATAGAAATTGAAAACCCAATTCATTGTAGTTTCCTCGTTGACTGCCCGCTGTTTGTTTTATTTTTTCTTCTCTTTTCAATTTTTTCTCTAGACGGTGCATGTTATTAATTATATATGCTTTCTTTGCACTGAACTTATACACCTCTTTTACTATTCATATTTCATAATTAACTGTAATATAATCTATACTGTAACATGATAACGATTATTTAATTTATATAATATAAAGATACTATTTTTTAAAAAAATTATGTCTTTCCCGAAACCAGGCATTATTTTGAGACTTTTGGACGTAATGTCCTCATACCCCACCCACAATGTTGTATACGAATGTCTGCACATTTCAAACGGCAACAAAGACTCTAAAATTAACTTGCACAGACGAAATTCGAGTTCGGGTCTTATCACACAAATGATTGATGATAGAAACCAAGAACTCGAGAGTAACGAAAACGAAATAAGTGATTTATTGTTCACTTGTTCTTAAATGACAAGAATACGCATTGCAGCTTTAACCATCAATGATTTTTGCTTGCAAAATTTTACAACGTCGAAATCTAACATATAGATGCTTTGACAAACAATAGATAATGTCACTTGTTGTTCCCATACAGATGATTTTGTTCCTTGCTTCAACATCGGTAGGAGAATATCCCAAGCAGGCCTTTCTCAGATGAGCAAACCATGTGCGGACAAAGAATGGTTCCAGTAACTTTCGGTTTAAGATTCAAAAGCACTTCCCTATGTAAACGTACACTGTACTGATCTAGTACTCTTCAATTTGCTTTGTACTATAGATTTTTTAGAACTTCGCACCGGACAATTCTATAGTTGACTGCGTATATATATACTATTCACGTGTATAAAAAACATCATATTATTTGCACCGGTTGTATTAAGACGCTTCCCAAACATTGTAGTCCCGTCCTTCAAGGGCTGAAGACCATCTTTGGGGCCCACTTGAAGGTTCGTAATAACCCGGTCCAATCTTAACTGCAACTTTTTCATCAATGATGGCCGCATATACGTCCCTTTCTGCTTTAGTAATTTTAACCTAAAACAGGAAATTGAATAGTTGAATTTAGTGGTTTAGTTTTTTTATTATCTGTATATAATTAACTGGACCTCGCCATCTAAGAGTCTCTACACCAGATCATAAACCAGAAAGTGCATTTGTATGTATTTTATGTAAATTAAAATCTGTTTCTGTATACTTCCCCATATATTTCTTCAAATTTTATTTGTTTATCTGCGTCAAGAACCTGAAAATATCAACTTTTATGTTAACAGGTAAAGCAAATGCTTCGATACTTACAGTACTTCGGCAGTTGATTTTGTTCCGGTTTCTGATAGAGATAAGAGTTGCAATTTCAGACCGATAATGAGAAAAGATGTGATCATAGAACACTGCCGGTGTTCCTGGATGGGTCAAAATGTAAGCATATCCTTGCATCTCCTTTCCACCAGGAAACCTCCAATGACCCTGCAGCAAGAAAGGAAAACTTAAGGAATATACAGAAGCCATATAATAGTCCCAGAACATCAAACAAGGATTCCACCAGCCCAGAAATGTCAAATTCAGTCTTTTCTACTTCTACACTCTTAATCCAAGGAACATTACCAAAAAGTCCATTTTAGCAGCTAACTAATACTTTCAAAAATAAATTTTGAAAAAATGGACAAGGTTCCTCTATTTAGCAGCTACTCATTTTCAGCGTGGGTTTCATCGAAAGTTATCTGAAACTAAAAGAGATCATCTAACTTAGCTACAAAACAAACTGAATCCATAAAAATACTAGTAAAATATCATTTCACCAGTATTATTCCGATCAATTCTTGATTTGACAATAGTTAAATTTAATCAACTTCAGTCTCCAGGAAGAATGTGTTGTGCATGTGCTGAGAGAGAGAGTGAGTGAGTGAGTGAGTGAGTGAGTGATTGAGTGAGAGAGTGAGAGGATGTGGGTGGAATTTCTCAGGGAAAGAACAGTATAAATGTCAGTAGAATTCAGCAGTCCTTTGTATGAGTTACAAACCTGGGTAGAACCAGTGTCATGATTCTCAATAAATGTAACAGCACGAGAAGGCCACCATCCAACAACCCCAGGAGGCTTTCCATTTTGATCTGATAATCGCCAATATTCACATCTTTCTAGTGCCTAAATGAAGTATATTAAAGTGAATAGAATATCCTACACCGAATGATAGTAGAAAAGAAATAGTAAAAGGAGTACAGAGAAATAAAGAATCCAATTAAGAACTTAATTCAAAGAATTTGTATAGAACAATAATTTCATATCACATCTCTGAATGTTTAAAAAGGCATCCAATAGAGGTGGAAGAGTTAGACAACTCAAAAGACCAAGTGATGTAAGATTTTATTAATGTTGACAAAAAGGTTCCAACTGCATAACTGTCTTCAGAGATTCTAGAATATGAATGAGGCACCACCAGAAGAAGTGAGCCTCGTAAGATTTTAAGTTCATTAGTATAAATAATTGACTTCTTGTCCGTAAGCTATTAAATATTTGGTAAAGCTATTGCTCCGCGATCTTCGAAATCAGCAACCGTTTTAGAAGAACTTGCATATGAACTACATATATTGTTTTGCCTTTAAAACAATTTTAAAAAAGTGTTTAGCATTTGAAATTTTGACAAAATGACCAAGAAATGACAAATTAGCTGAATTTATCCTCATAGTTCAATTACTAATATATCGCACAAGGAAATCAACTCTATTTTCATCACCCACATGCCAAAGTTGTAGTTTTCGTTTGAATTCATTTTTACAACTAAAATTCAATTTCCTAAAATATCATCTCCAACAGTTAAAAGTATCTCTCTTACAATTCCCAAATTAAAATTTTGATCTCTTAATTCTCAATTATTTAAAAATGCTCAATTCTCAAAATTGCAAAAAGGAACAGATGAATAAGATGCATATTTGATGCTTTGAAGATACAGAGAGAAGTAAAAGCAAGAACATTGAGTGGTTTTGTCCAAACAAATTGTCAAACCAGTTTTTTATCGCCCAATTAAAGTCCACACAAAAAACTTATATCATTAGTATTTTTTTAATTAGATCTACCAGACAGTTTGAGAAAATTGCTACACATTCTGCAACCTTTTTTTAATTAAAACCAGTTCATACCTAATTTGAGGAAACAAGAAACTAATCAAAACAGGTCAGTACCTACCTTGACTGTGCTCTGCATAAATTTTTGGACTAATTCATATGTCTACTTCCATGAGAACAACCATGAAGAATGAGGCAGAGGCATAGCTAGAATCACTATCTAAATAGAGTAATGTATTTCTTCTTTTTTTTTTTTTCAATTAGATCTACCAGACAATTTTAGAAAATTGCTACACATTCTGCAACCTTTTTTAATCAAAACCAGTTTAAACCTAATTTGAGGAAACAAGAAACTAACTAAAACAGGCTCAGTACGTAACTCGACTATGGTCAGCATAAATTTGTGGACTAATTCATATGTCTACTTCCATGAGGCCAACCATGAAGAATGAGGCAGAGGCACAGCTAGAAGCAATATTTAAATCGGATAATGTATTTTTTACTTCTTATCATGAGACAAAGTTAGAAACATAAATTGCAAAACTCGAAAGACATATTCTCCATCCATTTATCTTCAAACATTTGAAACAACAATAATTAAATGAACGCCTACCGAGTGAAGGATCCCTTTTGTTGTGACATCAAATGCACCAGCAGTTCCGTTTGTTGCATTGATCCAGTCAATAATTCTTTGTCGATGTGCATCTTGATTGTGATCCATCTCACCATATGTGTAACTGAGAGAATCCCAAAATTCACCCACAGCAAAGTATGGTTCACTTGCATCCAAGTAGTCCTTGACATAACCACCCCAAAATCCTCTAACAAAATCCAGCCTCCATCCATCATATCCAATTTCTTTTCTGCACTCACAAATAGAGAAATATTGCAACTTCCAATAGATTATAATTCAGAAAGAAACAAATTTGGAAATGCTGAATAGAGACATGTAGATAGCTGGTTAAATCATCACCATGCTGATCAACAACTTCTCATAACCAGTCCTACTGTTCAGCAACATGTAGTATGGACAATTTAGCACACTGAAATCAACACTATGGTAGTTAATTTACATAGTACACCACACAACCCTTGGTCCATGTAGACCTCATAAGGATGAAAACCAAGGTTTAAGTTCTTGTTTTCAGCATTTGAAAATTGACCATGAGCATTGATGCAAAAACAGTAACATGCTAGCGTTTGCCCAATAAACAGAGAGGAGGATCTAATTTGTAGCTCCAGTATGAAACTATTTGGATCCGGATTTTTTGCTTATAGGATACCAAGAGGAAATGCTCCAAGTTGGTCAAGGAAGAAGAAAAGAGCAACGCTAAAAGAAAGCAGAACTCTATAAGGAATAATTAGAAACAGATGAAGGATGTATAGGTATTAACCTCAGCCAGCATAACCATTCCTTGATATCCTTCCTAACGAACTCTTGTGAATGATCAATGTTCGGAGCAGCATGGAAATTATCTCCACTGCTCTTGTTGCCCCTCCCCTGCATCATAGAGAGAATTCATTTACACACAATACAACTTAGACATCTCTAGTCCATGAATAGTAGAAAATCTTCAAATTCCCCATTGTTGAGCTATAAACAATTGATATTCATCGGATTTCAGATCACCTAAGCAAAAAAAAAGGGAATGAAAAAACAAATTTGCTCCCTACTGCCACCAAAACAAAGAGAACAAAACAAGATCCATTCTCTTGCTGCATTTACAAAGTCTGAGAATATAACTTGTATTGCAGATAGGTAAGTGAAAAATAGATATGGAATCTTCTCATTCAAATTTTGACATTAATATAAGAAATTTGGTAATGAATTATACAATATTATCACCAACCTTGTAAATGTGCCAGTAGCAATTTTAACCCCTGCGACAAGCACTATTTCTCTGCTGCTGTTGAACATATCTAAAGTCACAACCAGTTCAAGCAAAAGATGTTCATATAAATGGGACAATCCAGGATCAATTTTTATCATATTTATTTTGTTGAGACTTGCAAGGGACAGTTGTTATCTGCACAAGAACACATACAATCCACTGTCCCAAGCAATCGGCACTTTCTGCTCAAAACACTCAACCACTCAAAGGAGGTTTGCCAAAAGCTTTATAGAAAGCCACCAGAATAGAAACAAAATTGGAATCAAGGAGAAAATGGAACAAAAGGAAATTTGTTAAGAGAGTTGAGAGGAAACCTGTCCGTGAAACCTGAAGTACTGGGTGAGCAACAAAATGAGAAATTGGTTTTTAGTAAAGAGCAGATGGAGTACTTGAGAAATTTATTGAGTAATCATCAAACAAATAATCTAGTAATAGGCACTGGACCTACTTTCTACTCAGGTAAATTTACTGATACCCCATCTAATCTTCAAAATTCAACCAATGCATGAATCATTGACTTTGGAGCTTAAGATCACATGATTGGTAATTTGAAAGTTCAAGCATATAGCCCAGGCCATAAATAAATCTACATCAGAATTGCAGATGGGTCTCTATAAAAGATGGTTGGAATAGCCACTGTATGTTCATCCGAAAACATAAATTTAAATTATGTGTTCTACGTTCCTGAATTAAATTGCAATTTATTGTCAACTAGTAAACTGACCCAAGAACTAAGAATTGTTGGAAAATTTTATTGAAACGTGGTTAAATTTCAGGAACCACATTAAGGAAAGATGATTGGCAATACTAAGGTACACTCAGAACTCTATACCTCTCCAATAATCACACTCGAGAGTACCTCTTTTCTGGTTTTTCCTGTTTTACTTCTTATAATTATTACTAAATCATGTTGTGGCACCGCAAGTTAGGGTGTGATAGATGTCAATTTGCAAAACATACCCGAAGCACTTATCAAATTCAGCCTTATGAAGAGTCCAGCCCATTCTCCTAGATCTATAGTAATGAATAGGGACCATCAAGAATAAAAAATATTACTAGAGCTAGATGCTTTATTTTGTTTGCAGATGATCGTACCAGAGTTGCTTGAATTACTAGATGAGAGAAAAGTCCAAAACTGGAAAAATTTTAAACCTAATTTTACATGAAAATCCAAATTCTTAGAACTGATAATGTCAAAGGAATACTTCAAACTAATCCTTGGAAGTTATGTAGAAAACCAAGGCACTATACATCAGAGTTCATGTACTGATAAGCCTCAACAAAATGGGGTAGTTGAATGAAAAAATTGTCATATCCTTGAGCTAATCAGGTCACTTATTGTTTTAACCAATGTGTCAAACCACTTCTGCGCAGAAGCCATACTCACTGCCACCCACCTCATCAATAGAATACCTTCTCAAATATTAAAATTTATGATATCAGTCCAGAAATTACTCATAACTTATCCATATAACAGAACTGTTTCATCAATCACACTAAAAATCTTTAGGTGCATTTCATTCGTTCACATTCACTCACAACACTGTGGCACATTGGATCCAAGATCAATAAAGTGCATATTTTGAAGGTATACTCGAAACTACAAGGGATAAAATGTTATTCACCTGCAACCCAATAATTTTGTACTTTTTACAGATGTGACCTTCTTTGAACAACAATCATTTTATCCTAAATCTAAAATTCAATGAGAGAGAAACCAAGAAGAATCCCAGATTTGGGAATAAGAAAAGATTACCAAACTAACCAAACTATTCAATAATTGCACATCCAGGAAAACTCTATTTTGTCACATGAACCATAAGAGAAGAAATATATAAAAATATTAGGAGAAAAAATAGAATCTAAATTTGATACTAAAATTCTAAATAGAAGAAAGTTTTCTAAACCTTTTAGAAGTATATTTCCTGTCCTATTTTTGGGGTCACTGATTTGATATCCAATTTTATGAATAATATAATAGTATAAAAGAAAATCATGGAATAAAATTTACAACTTTTTTCGTCAAAGACACAGAAACTGAGTTCACAAATTGGATATGGGTACTTAGATTCATTTGATATGAAAAGTAATAAAATATTAATATAAACTTTTCTTCATAGAATACCTTATATAAGCTTTTGGGAAGCTATTAGATACCATGTACAAAATAACGATAGTCTTTAGCAACAAAAAAAATAGCAAACTAGTATTTGTAATGAATGAAAAAAAATTACAATGTACATAACTGATTAAATATTTATTGTACAAAATATTCAGAATTTAGCCATTCAAGGACGTGTTTTAATTTATGGATTATTTTTCATCTTCTAATTTAAAAGTCTTCATCATTTTTTTCTTATCACATATATCCTAACCTCTAGTTCTAGATTATGGAATGTTTGACATGCAAATCAAGTGCCAGACACAAATCTCATACCCACATTAAAATCGCGTGTCATATCCAACACAGGTATGGCACTAAGATTAAAGATTCCAAGCAACATAGTTCTGATGTGAGAACAATCTCACAATCACATGATCACCGACTAGAAAGGTAACAAACAACATAAGTTCAATGAAGTAGTAAGGAAAAAGGAAAAGAGAATAGGAGGAGAGGGGATATCTTAAGCAAAGGTGAGAGAAAAGGAGAGATGAGAGTGAAATTGGAAGATGGTAAGGGAAAAAGAGAATGGAAGAGAAATATGAGCTAAGAAAGGAATATGCTGCAAATTATATTCGGAAATATCATTTCGATTTATATCATATTAACGGCCTCATACATGCAAAGTGGATGATAAAAGAGGCACCAATAGCAAGTGGCCAACAAATTAGTGCAATATAATCTTGCTTCAAGTTGGCCACTTGCTATTTTCCCTCCTTTTTGTCACTTCAATTTGGGCCAAGAGGTGTTGTTCCCAGTTTGGATCAATAAGAAGTGCCACAAGTTAGACCAGTATGATTAGGGTGACAAAGTAAACCACCAAAAGTGTGAAGATCAATAAGATAAAAGGTGCCATCTTATCCAAACAATAGTAAGATGCCACCTTATCCAACCACTAAGAGCTATGGTGTAATCAAAATATAGTCAAGATATAATGATATTCAAATTCTAATCCAGCTACTATTTCCCATTTAGACCCTAAATACTATAAAAAGATACATGTTAAAATACTAAAATTATATAGTAACTAGAAAAAATTTTCCTATTACTCAAAACATTTAGCATAGAAAGATACTCCTATCTTTTTAACTATCACTCAGACAAATTCCAACTCAAAATGGCATGAGATGTCAGGATCATTTCAGATTTCCCAAGGGGTAGTCTCTCAAGAAGAAACTTTTAAAGTGATTGCCATCACTAATCAGTCTCTGCATGTCAGTCTCCAGGCATCGTATGCACCTTAACTATAACCCAGAACAAACTATCCAATAAAGAAGTGAGAAATATCATCGGCCAAAGCATTTTCCATGTGAAAAATAATGATAGTATATGGCCATATAATTGTCCTGTAACTTTAGAGCGATAATTTCTAGGATCCTCAGTTATCAGCAATTACAACATTTTCTACATAGAAGAGAAAAATATAGTTCTGCGGTAAATTTTCTCGTTCTACTCCCAAGAATGATAACCAAAATTCATATTAACAGAAAATACCTTGAAAGTGTGGATCATCTCCAACAACTGCCCTATCGTCCCCAGTTTAGACGACCACCAAAATATCCCAGACACCATTTTGATTCTGGTAGTGTGCACAGCGATGATTCAAGACAACATCTCCAAGAACTCTAAGACCAACTTCATGAAATCTTTTCACAGTATCTTTCAACTCATCCATAGTTCCATATCTGATATGTATATAACAATAGAAATCAACTTTTTTTCACATGAAAATTATATGATTATTGCATGTTTAGGGAGAAAAAACATAGTTGATCATGTAATCCTCTAACGAAATCTACAATCATTCAAACAAAATGAAAACAATAAACTGAAATACAACACTTAGTATCTAATCAATTAGGAAACCAATAAAGCAAAATTCCCAAACCATAATCCTCCCCACATTTTTGGTGGGAAATAGAGAAATAGAGAACTTCTAATTAGGTGTAAACTAGTTCGTGAAAATAAGAGGAAAAAAAGATTCCAGGTGAAAATAATAACAAACATAACAAAATTGTTATGCTCACATGAAACTAGTAGTGTTACCTTGAATCCAAATTATACAAGTCCTTCGGCATGTATCCTTCAGGTGAAACAGATTCTGTTGGTGGCGGTAACCATATCACAGTAAATCCAAGTGATGCTATTTCTTCAGCTTTTTCTTTCAGTTCCATGTACCATCTTCCAGCTTTATGAGATTCCCAATTAAACCCTTGGCACAATATTTCAAACCCTGTCCCTGTCCCTGAGCATATTTTTGTAGGAGGCTGTTTTACATCAGATTCTGAAACAATTTCCTCTGGGAAAGTTGGAACTGAGCTCCTGAAGATACTATACGCTTCAGCAGCAAGCTTTTCAATTTCCTGAAGAATACTTTCATTCACTGCTTTTTTTTTTGTCCTTTGACCCTTCTCCAAGGAAATGTCACTAACCAAATTCCTTATCTCATTAATGATTCCCTCAGTGTATGCAGCGTGAGAAACTTCTTGATCTACTTCTTCAATATTTCCAGATAAATCTGCAGCTTCAGATTGAGCAAGGAAGCTCCCTGAATTTGAGAGAGGGATGTAAAAATCATTTCCCTTACATTTCAGCCAGGTGTTTTCACTTAACTTGAGAACAAAAAGAAATCCTACAAGCTTTTTTTCTAAAGTGAATAATCCCCAAGATCCATTTCCATCGTCTTTCCGCTGCAGGCAGGATCATCATGTAAAAAATAATTCAAGAACAAGAACATATAAGCAACGTAGAGGATATTAGGATTAAATGATCAACTTGAGATGACACAATCAAGATTTTTAACATTTTGCAACAAAAAGATCATAATAAAATTAAATTACAAACTCTAGAATATGACTATAAGCATAATAATGATTCCAATTTCCAAGCATGTCCCTTGTGCAATAATGTTCAA
>NW_019014687.1:2416075-2437958 GCF_000150535.2 Carica papaya
TATTTTGTTGTGATTGTGAGAAATTTAGAGATTAATCTCCCCAATAAGAACAAAACAAAATATATAGTCTATTTAAAATATACAACATGATATATAGTGATAAAAAATATGAACTGTCCAGTTAAAAAATAATTCATCAAACACGAAAATTAATTATTAGATAAAGACAATATTCCTTTCTCTTTTTGCACATAAATTGTTATCAAAAAAATTTTAATGTCAAAATATTAAATACGGTTGTTGTAATATTTTAAAATATTTAAATTAGTCTGCATATTTTTTTAATTGTAATTTGTATATGTTTAAAAAATTATTAATTTAATAAGCGACGGTTAATATTAATGAACACATCATTTTGACTTATATTAAATATGTCATATTTTAATTAGATTAATATTTATTTTAAATATCACATATACTTATTAATTTATTAATTTAATATAAAAAAAAATTCATTTTTTAACTATTTTTAACAAAAAAATAAAAACATAAAAAAACACTTCATCTACATACGGGTCAAGTATTTATTTTATTTTATTTTTTATTTTTTAAAATTTTTGATAAAATAATTTTTTATATTAAATATGAAGTTATTAAACACATAATATTTAATATTAATATTAACTAAATTAAAATGCAATGTAATAATCCAGTAATCATTAATGTCTTTGAATTAAATTAAAATTTTTCAAAAAATATAGAGATAAAATTATATAACTATATATATGTATATATAATTATATATAAACAAATAATTTAAATTACCGGATTTTGTTTAAACCATTTTTTAATATAAAATTGCGGTTTTTATTACACTGTATTAGAAAAATAAGTAATTTATGGCAATAAACGAAATTTTAAAGGGAGAGATGAAAAAATGGAAAGATAAGAAATAGAGAAGAAGAAAATCATTTGTTTGGTTTAGTAATTTAATTTTAAGATTAGGATAACGTGTAATTTATGAATTGTCCGGCAGCCACGTCATTATTACATGAAAATTCTGTTAATATTTAATAGAAATTTTATTACCAAAAAAAAAAAAAAAAAAAACTTAAAATCACTAATTTTAAAATTTTGAAAAATCAAACATGGAAAAACAAGAAATCATTTAATGAAATAAGGACCAAAAAGGCGAATATGGCCAAACACACTCTGTCCCGATTCTCAAGGCCACAACAACCTCGCTAATTTAAAATCGACGGCCAGCGAAGCGAATATCAGCTGCGATCTAAACCAACGGTTCAGATCACTTCTCATACAAACACCGAACAGCTTAGGGTTTCATTTTCCCACTATTTGTTTCCTTCTTGCTTCCATTTCTCTCGCGGAAGTACCTAGAAATTACTCGCCAAAGAAAAAACACCACAAGCAAGCCCTTGTTTCTCTCATTTTTCATCTCCATTTACTCGGGAAAATCATGGGGAAAGGTCCAGGTCTCTACTCCGACATCGGCAAAAAAGCTAGAGGTAATTGAATGTTTCGTTACCGTTTATTTCTTTCCCACTCATTTCCTGTTGGTTAATTTTTTGGTAGTTTTTCTGATTTTCTTTTTTTCCAATTTAATTTTACAGATCTCCTCTACAAGGATTACCAGAGTGACCACAAGTTCACTCTCACCACCTATACTTCCACTGGAGTCGTGAGTTTTTATCTTCTGAATTTATTTTTGTCTTTTCCAATCGTTTGGTCTCTGCGGAAATGGTGGAAAGTGATATAGAGAAATATTTGGTTTTAATGCTTTCGGCAATCTGAAACAAGTAGGTGTAGTTGCATGGTGTTGGGCGAATTTAATTGATGATACGCTTAGGCTTTTTTGTTATATTAATCTTTATCTTTAGTTCACTCATGTTTTCTGCTACCATGTTTGGTTGCTGGAATTATCGGAAAAAGATGGAAAGACACGGTTTGTTATAATTAGGGTTTTGAGTGCTGTATCAGCTACTACATCGACGCTAATGAAATTTTAGATCAAACAGAGTTACTTTTTCTGATTTGGTGATGGTTTGTACATTATCTGTTCCCTGTTTGCCTGATCTTTTGTAAATAAGTACGAGGATCAATTGTGACTTCG
Organism: Carica papaya; assembly: GCF_000150535.2. The sequence continues at coordinate 2,418,147 of NW_019014687.1, forward strand.
TTGAGGTCTCATTATGAAGCTGGAAATTCTATTATTAACAAGTTACTATTTCATATCATTTTCTGCATGCCTCCAATTATTTTGGAGCCTAGTATTTCCACTAAAATTAATTTCTCAAAGGATAAACATCATATGCATATTTCTTCTGCTGCTTTAGATGTTGTCGATATTTTCCAAACAACGCAGGATGAACTTTTGAGGTTCACTGGCATCTTTATGCTGTGGTTGACACTCCGGGAAATTGTAATCATGTTCACTTGTAGTATTTTCCTTGTTGTTAACTTTTTTCCCTATGTTTCACTGAAAATGTGGATGTTTGTGCTGTTCTGTAGTGCTAGCTTGTGTTATGTTGGTTGACACTCCTGGAAATTGTAACCATGTTCACTTGTAGTATTTTTCTTGTTAACTTTTTTCCCTATGTTTCACTGAAAATGTGGATGTTTGTGCTGTTCTGTAGTGCTAGCTTGTGTTATGTTTTTTGATTCAAGTCTTCATGTCATTTTATCTATAAGAATCAATTTGCAAATAGGTTACTGTTGAGTGGAAAAATCATAGTTCACTTTCTGATAGTCATGTTTTTGTGCTGTTTATGGTTTCTGTTTTGAGTTTATTCAGACTTTTATTATTTTCTGATCTCCTCATTTTAAACTTCAGGCAATAACTTCAAATGGGATTAAGAAGGGTGAGCTCTTTCTTGCTGATGTGAGCACTCAGCTTAAAAACAAGAACATCACTACTGATGTAAAAGTGGACACGAAGTCAAATGTAAGCTTCAGAAATTATTTGGCAATGAGTTTTTAATGTCAATCTTTTCTCCCCCCTAATCTGACAAGACATTTACATGAATGAAGTTCTTTATTCCATTTTGACTCTTGCAGTACTGGCTTATATGATCTTATATTTCTTTGCTTCTGAAGAATGATTTCTTTGCAAAACATCTGATCCGACTCTTGTTATTTTACTTACTGCTCTGTAATGGATTTATTATTTGTGTATGGTTCCCTAATACATATATTTGTTTGTGTTTTGCATGTAGCTCTTCACCACTATTACTGTCGATGAGCCTGCACCTGGGCTGAAGACAATCTTTAGCTTTATTGTACCTGATCAGAGATCTGGCAAGGTAACAGGCTTACTATTTACTGTTCCTTGTTTACTGTTAGTTTGCAGCTTCCCGAATGGACCACCCATTAACATGATGTCTTATTTTAATGTAGGGACTTCTCACTTGATGAGTCCATTCTGTGCTAATTTAAACCTGTCTTATTGTGTTAACAGGTGGAACTCCAGTATCAACATGAGTATGCTGGAATAAGCACCAGCATTGGGCTGACTGCAAATCCTATTGTTAACTTCTCTGGTGTGATTGGAAACAATTCTGTGGCTGTTGGAACTGATCTTTCCTTTGACACTGCCACTGGAAACTTCACCAAATGCAATACTGGATTGAGCTATACCACTTCCGACCTCATTGCTTCCCTAACATTGTGAGTAGTTGTTTTATGCAGAAAAAGTGTTAATTTAATTTAAGTGTATTTCTTGTGATATTTCTTCCATCCTTTTTTCTTAATGGTTCAAATTATGTGGTCTTTTATCATTCATCAAATATTTGAATGATTAATATGTGGAAGTTCCTTGAATATTTCCCCCCTGTATATCAAGTAAAGGCAGCTCTATGCTGAAGTTTTAACAGCACTGGTGAAAATAATGTTGACTGGGTAACTAGGTTGTTCACTTGTTTATGATTGGAATAGAGTAAGCTGCTTCTTTTGAATGTCTGGCTTGACGTAGTTCTCTTTGATTTTGACATTATTTTTGGATGACTGCAGGAATGAGAAAGCGGACACTCTGAATGCATCCTACTACCATGTTGTGAGCCCTCTGACTAATACAGCTGTTGGTGCAGAGCTGACCCACACCTTCTCAAGCAATGAAAATACTTTGACAGTTGGCACACAGCATGCACTTGACCCGTTGACCACCGTGAAGGCTCGAGTGAACAACTATGGAAGAGCGAGTGCTCTAATCCAGCATGAGTGGCGTCCAAGATCACTATTCACTATTTCTGGAGAAGTCGACACCAGGGCAATAGAGAAGAGTGCTAAGGTTGGACTGGCCTTGGCGATTAAGCAATAGGCTGAGCTAGTAGTCTTGGAATGAGTTCAACTGCTTTGAGATTTAAACTTAATAAGCTAGGGAGAAGGATTCTAAATCTTTTTTGTTTCAGTTATCTTTTGGTATCTGAATGTTGTTTCATCCGGTTTCACTTGTTTTGGTGGTTATTAGTTGTACAAAATAATTGTGGTGGTGGCAGGCACCAACGTCAACCATATCTCTAATATTTGAAATTCCTTTCCCACCCATGCCCAATTTGAGGGTTAAATTCAAATGTACTGTTGTGGAATTTTTGGTATGAATAGAGAGACTTTATTCAGTTGGTCTAATTTTTCATCAGTACGGGGAGACCGTCTTTGGAATAATTACATAATGAACTTTAACTCGTTTAATATGACTGTATGGAAATTTATTTGAAAGTCTATTTCTAAGTGAAATAAACTATGAGCCTGCAAAATATTTTTTGATTTTGTGTTTTTTTTGTAGCCCATTGTTAATTGTGGTCTATCCGTTGTTCAATCTGTATGTTGAAAGGATGTGTTTATGGACTGTCTACAATTTATTTTGTTATTGTGAAGTACTTTGGACTCTTTCTGAAATGATATTCACTAGTTCACTTTTATCTAGAATTCTTTAGTTATTTATTTTTATTATTTTAAAAATAATATACACTATTTTATAACATAAATAAGTGCAGATTTATTTAATTTTTTTTGTATGATTTTGAATTTATTCAAAAATGAAAAGTTTTTAACTATTTTTTCTTCTTGTTTTTGCATTTTCCAACTTTAATAGAATTTAGAATTTATGCTTAAATTTTATTAAAAGTAATTTAAAGTTACCGTTTAAAATTAAAAATAATAGTTATAAAAATTTAAATTTTACAGTTTATTGTAAATACACTTTTAAGTAATATTTTTTTTATTAATATTGAGATAATATGTGATATTTTACTCTTTTAATACTCATTACTAAATAATTGATATCTTATAGGTAAATCTCGTGGCTATCTCTGCGCTTCCACTTCTTTATCATTGAGTGGTTATGTAGAGACTTTTGTCAATAATCCAAGTTGTCATACTTTTGATGATTAAGCTTATCTTCTGTTGTCTCACTAGCTAACTTTGACTCATGTTATTTTGAGATCATATTTAGTATTCATAATTTGTCTCGATTTGGTATTGTTCTTGAGACCTGCACAGAAACAATGTTATACCTTTAAATGTCCCGTTAATTATTAACTCAGTGTGTTTCAAGAATAACCAACTAACTCTATGTTCAAGTAACACTTCATTCTAACCACAATTTATCCGTTGATTCTTAAACATCAGTTGGTTTGGATATCCACTTTGTTTCACCCAAGTTTCATCTAAGTCATAGATAGATAATTTAGGTTTGGGTTTATTAGCAATGACAATTACCCTAAGAAGAGTCGCTTTCACTATGACTGATGGATTCCCTTAATCAAACCACTGACTATTAGTCATTGACTCATTCTTTAACAAGCAAGCGGTTAGAGACTTAGACTTATCTTACTGATTGGGAGCTTACGACTTCATATTCTGTTTCACTTCTCAATGAGGGTTCGTTTCACCCTTCCCGCCACAATGCTACTGTCATCAATCACCCAGTAATATTTATCTTTGCAAGGTAGTCCTTACTAATTCACACGGGATTTCACGTACCTCATGCTACTAAGGTTAGAACATAAATTAGTAATTTTTTAGGATATGTGACTCTCACCATCTAAGATGCAACATTCTACTGTTTTATTTTGGCAGCATGATGTTTTTATTGATCTCTTACAATCTCATTTTCACGATTTAGATTATACCCATTTCGCTTGTCGCTAGTAAAAGAACCGCTTTTGCTTTCTCTTCCTCTAGCTATTAAGATGTCTCAATTCGTCAGGATATCTCGTCTGTCCATGAATTCAACAACAATTATAAAGGTTAACCTATTCGTAAATTTCTAAATTTAAGTTTATTTTCAACTCCTCGAAATATTTTGTCACTTACTATGTCATTCCTTATCACTACGTGTCTAGATATCCCCCATAAACTTTTTCTCGTTTGAACCTCATCTTTAACTTTAAGATCATCTTATCCTAAGGTATTGATGAATGAAATGATCTTATTTTATCAATGTTTATGAATAAAAAATTGGTACTATCATATTATTTTGTATCAGCTTAGTTTACAAAATGGGGATAAATAGACTCGAACTACTGACATCCACTACAGTGTTAATCACTAACCTATCAAACCCCATATTGATTCTATTATAAAGACAAATGATAGATAATAATTACTCTTCAAATACAACTTACAAAGATAATACATGATATTACGACTTCAATCCCAGTTCTTCCTCCTTCAAGGAAAAATAATATAAGAGTTGCTTCGTAAATTTATAAACTTCTTAAGTCTAAAAGTTATAGATTGTTACTAATTATTTTTTATATTTTCTTTTACTAACAAGAAATTATCACATGACAATTTACAATTTTCTTTTTACTGATAAGAAATTGTAAATTGTCACGTGTGAAAATTTTGAATCATCTTCCGTGTATAAAAGAAAATTTCAAAAAATCATTTTTGCTTATCTTTTACTAGTATATGCACACACGTATACAGATACAATACATATTACATGCATTATATATATATGTAATTATAAAGAAACAACTTAGGCTGTAGTCTTGTGTAAATGTCATGTTTGTTACATTTCTTTGCGACCTATGCGAGCCAACACTCTCCAGGTGAATAACTTGTTTTCTTACACGTCAAAGCGATAAGCTTTATTCTCAAATCTCAAGTACCTATTTAATCTTTTGCTGGTATCATTTAAAGAATAAGCAACTGAATATCCAAATCCATAAAATCTCGTACAAACCTCTTCTTTAAAAACCCCATTGTTTACAACTATACTGCATTATTTATTCATAAAACTGTAATATATCTATTGACATACAACGACCAAAGACGGCCAAGCCAAAAGTCGCCCCTTCCAGAGCGCAATCAACTAGGCTATCCATTATTCCGTATAAAGCCCAGCAAGTCTTGTAAATCAGAAATGCATGATAAAAGAAAACCAGATGAAGCCTCCGATTATATACCATTGGAAACTCCTATCAACATCTTATAACAATATCACAAGACACAATTCAATACTATGAACATAAGAGCGTCATGCATGTAATTCCCCTATTTATATCAAAGAGAAAATATGAAGGCAGAATAGATAATACCACCTAGCAAAATTCTAGGCTTGAATCAGCGAGTAGTAGTATTAGCCTGAAGAAGACCGTCCCTGATCTGTGAAGCAATGTCTCTTACAGCACCCGGTCCATGGGGAATGAAAACAGAGTTAGACTTTGAAGCTGCACCTATCTCCTTCATGGTGTCAAAGTACTGGGTCACCAAAACCATGTCCATGACATCCTTCGATGTTGTACCAGGTACACTTTCAGAGAAGGCTAGCACACTGTCTCTTAGCCCATCAACTATGGCCTGTCTCTGCCGAGCTATCCCGAGACCCGCTAGATACTTGGATTCTGCATCTCCCTCAGCTTTCTTGATCTGCAAAATCTTCTCTGCTTCAGCTTTATCATTTGCTGCCACTCTCATTCTAGCAGCTGCACATTACCAATTAAAAAAGAGTATATATTAAACATTCCATTTCATATAATGAATTAGCTTACTGGGTCTCCCTTTCTGAGAATTCTTTGTTTGTCTTTTTCTATGAAGACATGCTTTGTTTGTTCATAAAGAAATGTATGCAGGGATATAATGCATTCTCCCAAAGAACTCAGAACTTGTGTGCAACCAGGCCATACTGGCCACTAAGGTCAATCCACCAACTAGATGTCATAGTCGTGGTGCATACAGTACCAGACTAGAGAAAACTTAATCTCAGAGCCCACCATCCTGTGGGGTTAGTTACAAGTTGACATGAAAATGACTTACTCACACTAATTTGTTAGATCTAACAACTGAAGTATAGCAACCAGAACAACTTATTTTAAAGTGCTAGTCAGAAAGAAGAAGAAAGCAACAGCAATTAAATATGCTTTGCTAATTAAGATACAGAAATAAATACCAGCGTTTATCTCATTCATTGCTCTCTTTACATGTTCATCTGGTTCAATATCCACTATGAGAGTCTGAACTATCTCAAATCCATAATGCGACATGGCCTACACATAAAAAGAGATCAAAGGCATGACAAAGTACATTTAGTTTCTGCAATTGCATTTATATCAACCAATTCAAGACAGATAGAAGAGTACCTTCTCAAGTTCATCTTCCACAGCTTTGGCAATCTCGTTCTTTTGTGCAAAAGAGGAATCCAAGTCCAACCTTGGAACACTAGCCCTAATAACTGAACCAACATATAACTAGGTTTGTCATAAAGAACCTAAATCCTATATTCGTCTTGCAATAACTAAGAATAGAAAAAAATAGCTAAAACTAAATATATGGCTTAAGAAAACAGAGAAAATAGAAAACAAAAGTAGTGGATCTGTACCATCAAAAACGTAGGCTTGAATCTGTGCTCTGGTATTGCTAAGTTTGTAGAAAGCATCTGCAGCTTTGTCAGCTAACGCTCGGTATTGAATGGAAGCAACCACTGTAACAAACACGTTATCCTGAACAAATACCATAAACCACAATAAATTCAGTGAAGAATGCACTTCTGACACCAAGATGAAGATATCATTTCTTATGTTTAGGATAAAAATAGCAGTTGTTACTGGTGACATTCACAGGACAGAGACAACAGGAATCCAATCAATCTCTCCAAAAAGTACTTATGGCTTGGGAAGAACAAAATGCACTATCATGAGTAAATTATTCCTTGTCAGAGATGCAATAACTTTTAAATTGATTTGCAACTCCTTTGCACCTCATACTTTAACAGGAAAAGAAAAGATTGCATCAATGACAAAGGAAGGTGTTAGTGTATAAAAAATTTCTCCATCTCATGTCCTGAAGTTGAGAGAATCGCAGTCTGTATAAGGAGCAACTACCATTTCTCACAAGGAAATAAACTTTTACGAACTGAATCTCACTTGAGCACAGCTCAAACTCTCACCAAAGATATCAACCTCTCACCACATTTTTGGTACCACCTATTGGAGTTTGTAATCAACAGCTTGCCAGCGAACCGTACAGTCTAGGGGACTATATTTCCTTATAGATTCCCTTAGTTGAAGGGCTACGTTAGCGTACAAAAAAATCCTCTATCAGTTTGAGTTGAAAGAATTATCTTCCTTAACAACAGAGTTTAACCTCTTTCTAAGGAACTTGTTCAATATCAAAATTTTAACAAGACGACATTTCACTTGGATATGAGCCAAATTCTTACCTCATAAAAGGAAAAGAAACTAGCTAGAGCCTATATGGTTTAGTTTTTGAGTGTTTTATGACCACAAAACTTCATTTTCTCCTTAATTATGAATCACTTGATTTTGCTAAGCATAGAAGAATCAAGATGCACTTACATTCATATGATCATAGAGCAGCATATAAACTACATTTTCTAAGTGCCAAAACCAGGTTTTCTTACAAGCAAGCCAATTATGATTTTATTTTTTTTAAAAAAGATATGGTTGCTGTTAGTGAAGTGATATTAATGATGCAAGAAACCTTAGTTTTCGTTTCACAACGGACATCCAACTGTTGCACACGTAACGAGAGATGACCTGCCAACTGGCTCCCCAAACACCAAGGCAAACAGTGACAACCAGGCTCCAGAACATCATCAAACTTCCCAAAGGTTTCTTTAATTGCTACAGTAGACTGGTCAACTTGAACACAACCAAGAACTTGTCCCATTTTCTGATTAACCAAGCAGAGAAACAGATATGAAAAGTGAACAGTAATCCATAGAGGAAATTTAAGAGGCTCAATTGGAATTGACATAAGTATCTCAAAACATAGATTACAATCCTCATTAAAGCACTACTGTAGTCCAACTTAACGCTTTGAAAAGAAAACATGCCACATGACCTAAAATAATTCAATTAACACAGAGAATTGTGCTTGAAATGAATTATAGTTTCCAATAGAAGTCGTAAACTTGCCTTTAGGGATGCATGTCTCACATAATCCTGAAGAGATAAAACAAGAAGAGAGGTGGAGAAAACAGGGAAAGGGAAACATACAAGCTTGTAAGTGATTAAAGTTACCTATATTCAAGCAACAAGAAGATTGAGAAAATGGGTTTGGCTGGTCAACTAGTCAGATACTCCAGGAGTCTATTACTCTACAATATCAGCAGTACAACTAATCTACTTCATATTAGAATCCAGTGTATTCAAGTGCTTTGAGCTAAAACTTGAGATGCTACTGTTCACCTCTCACCTTGGCCAAAACAAATTGATAACTTTAATCGAAAATACTTTTTTAAATTTTGTAATGATCAATTAATATGTTTGCACTTTCTAGATCATCTTAAAAAGTGGCAAATGATTTTAATTGAATGACCAAGGAACAAACAGCTTCTTTGAAATAATTGTCTAAATTCATATCAATTCAAACAATCATCTTCTCCAAATTCCTTTTTGGAATTTAAACACACTATGAAATAAAATTCTTTTGGGATATGAAAAACTCTCCATAATGGAAAAAATAAGTCATTAACATAGGAAAAAGAAAGGCAGGACAACAGAAGCAATTCGACCAAAGGGAGTAGGTGGATCGGGCCTGCAGTTACGATATAAAACTAGGCCATAGTGCAAAACATTTCTGAGAATGATTCTGATAGTTCTAACTTTGAAAAAACAGAAACACCATATTGACAGAGAAGTCACAAAACCAACTCATTCCAAAGCAACAACCAGAGAAAGAAAGTTAACAGTGTCAAATGTAATCTTTTCAATGTTTTATGCTAAAACCTTTATTATCATCTAACTAACAGGTAAATCACATTAGTAATCTTTTTCCCTTAAGAAAAAGCAGTTTCCACCTGGATGAAAATATAACAAAAACAGGTAAAAGTCATAACATAAATCTGACAACTAACAGAACCACCCGCCAAAGCCAGAAGGAAACTGCTGAAACACTATCCAGATTATATAACTGGAAATGACTTAAAGAAATAATGCGTCACTTTTGAAGGATAACAATTAGAAATAATCACCTTCAATGTAAACTTAAGGATCAACAAGGTCCTTGCAACTCAGTGCTCGTAAAGAAGAATGTTCTGGTTATATAATTAAAGGTGTGAAAAGCAAGAAAAAGAAAGATTGTTCCTACGCTCCTTGATTATATCCGCTTATTTATCCCACAGGAGTTGACTCGAAATGGGAATACAATTCAACGCAGCCAACCATTTAAAGTATATTTTAAGTGATAAGATGTAAACCCGAGGCGTGCGCCCAAAGTGCATGTATCTTTTTAAATGTTGAATTGGTCAACAATGTAAAAAGAAACTAATAATGGTTTTACAGATAATGACAACAACTATTCCAAAGAACAGTGACAGGTAGCAACGAACAAATTGCAAGCAAAACTCAGCTAATGAACCATGACTATATTTATATACACATACGACATATTATACAATCGCGAGATTAAGTACGTATTTGAGGTTTCAAACAGCAGAAAATATCCAATCCGCAGATGAAATTACACTTACCAAAAGAGTCTTGCAGACCAAATTGCTTTCAAAAACTTAATTCAGAATATCCAAAAATTATGTCAAAATAATCAGCTTCGCCGAAATTTCAGAATCTTCTAGTCATCCACGAAACTCCTAATGTCTTGAATACAATTTCCATACAATTACAGTAGAATACTCAAATAAAAGAATAAATCAGAAAACAGATAACCAGCCCCAGTATCCACCAGCACCACCAAGAGAAACTCAGAAATGGAAAACCTGGCTTACCTATCAATTTCTGAGGTAGAAAGTTCCGGGTTAGCGAACCGAGCGAGAGATGAAGAAGATTTCAAAATTAGAGAGTTAGACGCAAGCGATGGCAACGCGTATCAAGGTTTATTTGGCTATAGGATTGGAATTTTCCGGGAAACTGTTTCCTTTGGTTGAACTGTCCGCCCCTTGCTTTCTTCTTGTTGCGCCAAAAAGAGCGAGCGCCCCCACAAGAGGCAAATTTCATTACGATGTAGTTAATTTTTTAATATGTTAAAAGACAACAGTTATCTGTCTGTTTAATATATGATAATTAATTAAAATATTTTAAATATAAAAATAAATATGAGTATGATAAGATTATTACGTCATTAATTTTTAGTTTATTACAAATTTTTGAATAACTATTCTTAATCACTTTTATGTTCTTTTAATTTTTATTTATATAACTTTTTATATAATTATGAAAATTATATTTTATACATACCATACATTACTATCCAATTATATAATGTATCAATAAGAAGACGAAAACAATAAGTTGGTAATTATTATTTCAATTTTTGGTTAAATTAGTAATTATATTTTTTAAAATTTTTTGATGAACTCACCATTAAAACTGTTAAAGGGGACCATCTATGTATAGTTTGCTGCAACTTCAAATATGTATACATGTATATGTATAGCTTGCTGTTACATATATCCACAACTTCCTATTGTGTATTTTCAGAAAAAATGGAATAAGGTTTAGCTAGATGAAAAGTTATGCTTTGTCTAGTTTACTGCAAGTGTCTAAGTTTGGTTTTCCCCTCTATTTTCTGGGATAATACTTTAGGTACTAAAGCTCTTAGGCATTTTACATATATATACACACACATATATACGCGTAGATATTAAATGTTTTCTCTTGCATTTTTTTATTATATTTGATTTTTTTTTATATAAAGAAAATAATACAAACCAAAATAAGAAAAATGCAAAAACAAACTTAGAACTTACATATTCTAAATGATCAGATTCCAATGAAGTCCTCTCTCATGATGTTCAAGAGCTCTTGAAAAAGGTATTGCATATAATAAGATCTATGGGGTTAGGAGAAAGCCCGATTCACCAAGTAGTCCGTACAGCGATTTCTCTCACGGTACACATATTGTATATTTACATTTTAATTTTTTAAAAGTCGTTTTGATAACTAAAATCATATTGGAATTAACATTGATTGGAATCAACTTTTTGTTGAGAACTCTATTTAAGATTTGAACCACATGTACACTATCAATCTCCAAGATAACATTACGTTACGAGAACTCAGGTTCCAAATCAAATCCAGACCATCCAGAGCCCCCCAAAACTAGGCCTATAAGACGGAGCAGGTGTCAATGTTCCAGAAATGACTCCCAAGCCACCAACCATTGTTACCTCTACCAATCCCACCCGCACAAGCCATATTGATGCTCCTACGAAGTGCCTCATCCGTATTGATCTTGATTCAATTCTAAGGTGATAGTATCCAACTGATGAGTTTTTTATCTTTTCGAGCGTGACAACCATATATAATCATATTAATAATAGAGGTATAAAAAGTGTACTCAGTCATTCTAAAAATTTATTGTTTTAACTCCTCCAAACTGGATGGATTACCACCAAACACAATTATTTTGTTATTTTCATATCAACTAGCATGTGATGTCAAATACAATTTTCGAATTTATAAAAGACGAGCACTAACTATACTTATTTTAAAGATTAACATTAAGTCAATTATCAAAGTAGACGCCGAAGAAATTATGGTATGACGTCTGGAAGATAATTTTCAGTCAAAGACTCTTCACCCGGTGATACTCCCTCAAAACATTGTTGAGATCTTCAATACCAAGCCCACAAACATTACAAACAGGATCACCCGCCATGTGCTTGCGAACCTGTTCCTCATTCACTAACACAAAGTCTAACAACATTAGCAGCAAATTAAAAAGTGGACCTAGATCATAAATTTCTTAACGAATTTAAATTAAATTAACTAAAAATTAAGACGATAATTAATTTAAATTAGTAGAAAAACTTGATCATCATTTAAGGAGTTGGTAGCGTCAAGGCGAAGAGGGAGAGAAAGTGACGTACGGAACCAAAGATACAAAAAAAAAAAAAAAAAACAGATTATAAAAAATACACTTTCGGATAAAACTAAGATGTCCTTCTGGTCTTGATGACGTGTCTTTATTTTTACAAAATGAACCTTTTTAATTAATTAAGAAAAATGAAAAACTTAATCCAATTAATTACAATAGAAATAAAATAAACCAATTTTAATTATTTTAACTAATAAAATCGAGTGTACAAATAATTTTTTTCTGTACAAAATACTTATTAGTATAAAACTATTTTTCCAATAAAATTAAATTTTATTGCAGAATGAAATTATAATAAAATTTAGAACTAACAAAGTTAAATAATTATAAAATTAAAATTATTTTTACTAAACAATTAAATATGATAAATTAAGAAGAACTTCTCTCACTATGTCATAATAAATAATAATAATAGATTATTACGCCACGTGGCATCCGGAGAAGTTCCAGATAAACACGAAACCGTGCCCGCAACATCAAATTTGCAAAAGGTACAGGAGGAAGTAGAGTCCATGAAAATTGCCAGAATGATTTCTCTGCATTCGTCAGTCATCAAAACCACTCTTCATCAATCTTCAACCTTCCGATCCTTGCACTCTCTTCAACCAAAATCCCCACATTTCATCTCCTTCAACTGTGATTCTTCACTTCCCTTTCCCGCTGGAAACCCGATTGTCACTTGCAAGCGTCGTCTCTCTGTCGTTTCTGCATCCAAAATGGACCGACCCGATTTTCAGGTTCTCCTGTACTTTTCATTATAGTAAAGAGAAACTGTGTGGTGGTTCAGAGATTTGCCTTGTTAATGATTTCTGACGCTGTTTTTATTATTATTATTGTTATTTTTATTTTTTTCCCTCGTGTTTAAAGCAATCATGGTGTTCTTTTTTTCCCTTCAATTCTAGGGAAGCGAATCGTTCTTCAGGAGTGTGTTAGGAAGTATGGAAACGGTGTATCTTGATAGGAATCCTACAGCGAAAGCGATCCTTGAGCTTGTCTCGTCTTTCGGCAATGATCAAATTTGTTATGATCATCTCGCGTTTAGGACATTTGGAGTATGCCTACTCTAGATTAAGTTCAATTTATTTATTGTTTCGTTTCTTTCTATCTGATAATTAATTTGGTAAATTGATGTTTAGCCATTTTTCTCTTGTCGAAATTGTAGGTGAATGGTTACGGGATTGATTCTGTGGCAAGTTTTTTCACGGATTATGGGTATACACCAAAGGAGGAGCTGAGATTTCCGGCAAAGAAACTGAAAGCATTATGGTTTTCTCCTCCCAGCATCCCTGTTCCTGATGGTGGCAGCGGTATTAGTGGGCCTCCTTTGCCTAGAGTATTCATATCAGAGCTTCTTGTGGATCAAATGAGTCCACAAACCCAGGTGAGTATTGGGTTATTTCACACCTTCGCTTTTGTCTCTTTTCTGATGGATTCAAATCTTAATCGTCTTGGATTCCTTTCCTTCTTGATTTTGATTTCCTTTTAGTAGCATCAGCTTCATACCAAAGAATCGCGGCTTTCTTTGTTTAGTAGAACATGAAGGGCTATCTCTATTGATGAATGCCAACGATAGAAATATAATCAACTGGATCTACAAAGTTAGGGAATTGCAGCTGAACCTTCTTCTACAATTTTGTAATCCTGCCTTATCATAGTCAAATTTTCTCGATTCATGAATTTGGTACTTATACTTGATTTGAGGTCTGGCTGGGATAGATGGGATTGCCAAGTGAAAATCTAGCTGAGAGCTGTTAGTATCTTGTGATACTGCTACTTATTGGCATGATCATCTTATGCATATGTGACTATAGCAAAAATTGAGTGATTATTGTACCTTGCACTGAACTGCAACGTTTTCTAATATGTTGTTTACTTGCTTTATCCTTGTTGATTTGTTCATTTTCCAGTTTGCAGTGTCTGTAAATGATTGTGCTCATTTATTACATTGAACTTGAAATTTTTGCTTTCTACATTCAGGAAATAATCAGGAAATGTACCTCAGCTTCTGGCAGAGGAAATAAGCACGCTGCTCTTTCAAGTGCTCTGGGATATTTAACTTGGGAGAAGCCCTTATATACTGAGTTCAAACAATTGGCTAGGTATTCTTTTTTGTTCTTTTTATGAACCGAGCTCATTAATGTCACCAAAAGTCTATATGGCAAAATTTGTAATGCAGCACTTGCAACTGATATCCTTGTGCATCGCTGTGATACCAATTAGGGTTGTGCTGTCTAATCCTGTTTGTTGTAATTATAATGTTAGAGCCTAAAAATTCAAGTTCCTAAAGTGTTTTGCATTATTATTAAATAGGGAAAGTGAATATGCTGCCTGGACGCTTGTGAATGGATATGCACTTAACCATGTGACTATTTCAGTTCATCGTCTAAAATCTCACTTGAATAACATCAAAAGCCTCAACCAATTTATTGAAGAGAAGGGATTCAAGCTGAATTCTGAAGGAGGGGTTCTAAAAGGTTTGTTATTTGGTTTGCAATGCTTTTGCTTCATTTTGTTTGCAAGGATATTTTAGGGAATTAGTATTACTGAGCTGGGAAAAATTAGTTTTGGAGCTATCTTGTGGCGGTTTTACATTCCCCACCTGATCCATTCTTCATCAAAACAGTGAGCCCTGACGGTCTGTTGCAGCAAAGCTCAACTGTAGCAGATTCAATTCAGTTCTATTTTTCTGATGGTGTCACTGAGTCAGTCCCCTGTTCGTACATTGAGTTTGCGGAACGACTTGTGCTGCCTCAATATAAAGATCTACCGGACAGAGAGGTAATATAACTATTTTACCCATTGCTTTCGCCTAGAAAAGGATGTTTCAATTATCACGTGTTCCGTGTTGCACAACATTACTGACTATAGTCTCACAAATCTAAACATGATCAATTTTAGCTGTTTTGCCACTTGGTTATTACATAATCAGTTGTTATCTTCTATTCGTGACTTCATCACAGGTTGAAGAGTTCCACAGGCGAGATGGATTCGAAGTTGGAAATGCTGACAAAATATTTGAGAGCACATCCAAGGAGCAGCTCACCAGGAGAGCTGCCTGAGATACAAATTACTTGACATTATATTATGATGAGTTCACACATGTAGGAATGGGATACATCTAGCTGGATGTAGAGTCTGAGTTGCTGCTGTAAACATACAGCATTTGGAAAAAAAAAATGAAAGAGGGGTTAAATCGTGTAAGTAAAATATGAATCAACAATCAACATATGATTAATGTATGTACATTATGACAAGCCAAAAGTAACAACTTTTAGCTTTTATGCTCTTATTACTCATTATGCCTCTTCACTCGGGAACTCTACTGATGGCAGATCCCAATTTCTGGATTGATTCTATTCAAACCTTGTTTCTCTTTTGAAGAGAGATTTATGCAATAGCTAAATTGACTATATATTATTTTCCATGTGTCTCTTTTCCGGACGATAGTGAAGATCCAAGTAGATAAAATTTTATGACATTTCTTTAAGAATTGGTAGTTCTACAAGTTTTAATTTTTATTTCATCTAAAATAAATAAGAGCACTTGTTTGGCTCGGATAATGATAACCTGCTGAGTTGCAGAGGTGATGTGGCTCAAATGAGGATAACGTAAACCTGCCATTTCATCGAAGCAATATAAAAAAAAAAAAAAAAAAAAAAAGTTTTTCCTGATTTAATGCCAGCATTAATTAAATTCCAAGGCGTAATAACCCTACATTCTGGCGAGAGTACGTTGTCCCTGGAATTATTAAAGGAGTTGTTTGGTTCCCCAATTATTATATCCTGGGGTTGGGTCAAGAACGTCGGCCTGAACAGAAACAAAGCGGAGAATTTATTCCCCATGGATATATATAACAAGGACAGGAATTAAATATCTCAAAATATTTACATTTACATTTACTTTTGTTTGAACACTATTAGGCTTAAATTTAATTTGAAATTCAAATTCAAAATTTCTTTTAGGTTCAAATAGTTTAAAATTTATTGTAGATTAGATTCTATTCGTTTGAAAAAAGCTTGAGTTTGTTCTTTAAAAAATCAATAATTTTTAGTATGTTTTATATATTATAAATCTTTAAATATATTATACATTCTAATAGAATGTATTAAAAAAAAATATTGAATATATTAAGGATAAATGTATGTATTTGCAAATTTTTCAATAAAATACCTTAATATAAGAAAAAAAAAAACAACCATAAGCTTCTCATTACCCACTTAAAACATGTCACTGTTACTTTTACAGCAACTGGGTAAACTCTGCAGGGCCGGTGGAGTCGACCGTCAGTAATTGCAGAATTTACCATTCAAATATCGCCTCATCAAAGTCAATCCAGGTTTAGAACAGAAGTTGCATGATTTCATGAACAAGACCTGTGCGGTTAGAGATGTAAGAGCTAATTATCTTCCAACACTTCCAAAATAGATTGCAGCAGCAACATATGACTGACATTAGTACATTCTGCACTATAACGCTTCACCTGCCATGACATGACATTTCTCTGCTCAAGAGATTTGTCATTCTAAACACAACATAAAGCACACATGTTTCTCTGTTGCTTCTTCAGTTGTTCCATGAGCAAATGCTTTTCGATTGAAGTTACATCTATACTTAAGGGGAAGAAACAAATGGTCAAGAGAGAACGAGAAAAGATGATAATTACCAACTCAATTTTATGGCTTAGCATTTGGTTTTGGCGATTGACGAGGGTACTGATAGTGATAAGGAGAAGCATGGGAACCATTTGGAATCGAAAGGCTCCTCTGTTGCCCATTCTTCGAAAATGACCCAGGTTGTGATCGTATCCCATTTCTTGTGTTAGGGCTTGAACCAACGCGGTCAGCTTGCATGGTCTGGAAAAAATATGACGAACTCGCCATGTCCTTCAGGTTCGGCAGAGGCTTCAGAGCTTCAACAACTTCACTCATTAAAGGTCTCGCTTTTGGATCCCGGCTGAGGCAGTGAGCAGCCAGCTGCGCAGCTTTCTGAGCACCTTTGATTGAGAAGTGACCTTCTAGCTTGGGGTCTATCAACCTGTAGAATCTTCTCCTCTCTCCAAGATGTGGCCGGGCCCATTCTACAAGATTATGCTCCCCATTCGGTCTGGTTTTGTCCATGGATCTCCTGCCGGTTAACATTTCAAGCAAAACCACCCCAAAGCTGTACACATCACTCCTTGATGTAAGATGTCCTGAGACATGAATATGTTCATCGGATTAGACAAAGCAAAGATCTGTTTTTCATAGGATATTCAATTATCATGCCTTAAACTACCAAATCCAGACAAGATAGAAATTGAGAACCTGAAAAGAAAAATCAAGGAATTTATTTGTTCTCCGGGAAAATAAAAAATTAGAGTTTGATAACATAAGGAGTGAAGAGAAATTGGTTAGCATAACCAAAGCTCCTAATAAACATTAATAGTGACAGAACTGAGAAACCTTGAAAACAAATTTCTAAAGTTCTAAAAGCCTTTAGTTAGCCTAAAACACTACGATAGCAGATCAAGTATACAGCATCCACTTTGAGATACACTGAATCTATTCATCCCATACATGGATTGTACAATTATTTACATACAAGATATTTGTAGTAAATAAAAAGTATATTTTTTTGAAGTAATTAGGATATATGATAGGAAAAAATAAAATATGTATTTTAATAATTATATGTAATTAGATGTCATACTCTATCACTATTTACTAAACATAAGTTTGGCACAAGCTATTTCTTCTATCTTGAAATGATTATTTGCCCAACCAAGGAATTTAGAAAATGCTGCAGTATGGATTCAGAATTTATGGAAAATGTGTTATATTCTCAAAATCATAAATGAGTACTAGCCTCGTTTTCCTCCTGCCATCCAAGGAAGGAAAAAGGTAGAAACATAACAAAGAAAAAATAGATGGATGCAGAAAAGATAAATTGGCATTCAGTCAAGCTTACCAGTCATTACATATTCTGGGGCCGCATAGCCATACGTTCCCATCACTCGAGTTGATACATGGGTTTTGTCCCCTTCAGGACCATCTTTTGCAAGCCCAAAGTCGGAGAGCTTCGCATTGTAGTCCTGAAACAGCAAATTATTAGAAAGAGAAGATGTAAAAGGAAAATATTCAATTACCCTACAACTGTCATTACCTACCGCATCTAATAGTATATTGGAGGTTTTGAAATCACGATATATTACAGGCCTTTCTGCTTCTTCATGAAGAAAGGCAAGACCCTTTGCAGCACCTAGGGCGATTTTCATCCTTATGGACCATGGAAGAGGTAAAGACCCTGCAGATGACATGGTATATGGAACTTAACTTGTGGCCAGAGAATCTATTATCATATAAAAGCAAGAAATGACAAAAAAAGAATGCTTCATGCTTACAAACAAATTGACAATTACCAAAAGCAACATCTATAATTACAAAGAAATCTACAATTACTAAACAGAAAATGACACAGTTTATTATGTATAAGATTTAGTAGTTTCTAGAGAAGTTTCTTGAAATATCAAAAAATAAAATATTACAGATATAAAATGTTAAAGTAAAGTAGTTTTTGGGGAAGAACCAAGTACTAGAGATCAGCTAAGAAAAAACAAAATGAATGAAAAGTGAAAATTGGCAGAGCACAATGTTCCAGATCCATCTTTATGAACAACTTAGCATTAAACAACAAGCACCAATAGGTTAACAATTGAAGATTTTGAAATTGAATTGGGATGCCCCAAGAAGGCTAATAATCCATGATTTATGTTTTATTTTCTATTCCTTTCCATTTTCTTTGAGACATTGATTCACAAATTTTGAATCTTATTTCCTTCCATGTTCTAGTCTGCTTAAAATGTAACAGCGAGATGAGAAGGATCAAATAACAAAAGCTAAGGTACTTAAAACATACTTCTAAACAGGTGGTTTTCCAAGCTTCCTCGAGGCATAAACTCGTACACAAGCAGTCTCTGATCGTCCTCAATGCAGTAACCAATCAATTTAACCAAGTTAGGGTGAACTAGATCTCCGAGAAAACTTACTTCAGCCTGCCAAGTAAATGAGCAAACAATCAAATGGTACTATCCAAAAGCAAGACAAACAAAGCATTAACGAACAAAATAATGGAAAAGAAAAATATCAAATGTGAAGATGAAAAAATAATAATAATAAATACTAAAACAGATAAAGTTCCAAACCAGCCATTCTTTATGACCCTGAAGACCATCATGATTGAGGGTTTTAACAGCAACTGTTAGCCCTGTGCCAGGTTTAACCGGAGCAGTTCCATTTTCTTCAATCCAACCCTTGAACACGCAACCAAAACCACCTTCCCCGAGGAGACTCTCAGGTCTAAAATTTCTTGTTGCTAACTTAAGATCATTAAATGTAAACTTCCGTAGCCGAGAAGCAACCTTAAGCTCTTCTTCGAGTCTGGAGGTGGAAGAATTGCTCTCTGTATTACTTGTAGTAGTAGTAGTAGACGAAACTGCAGGAGCTACTGGCTGGTCTCTACTTGTATCATTAGTAGATCTGCTCTCCACTGAGCCATGTATAGAAATAACATATTAGAATTCAATACTCAAACAGGTTCTCATTCTTAAAGAGAGGGAAAGAGTGAGACAAATTAGAAGAGTATCATGTTTCTTGTTTGAGATTCAGATTTCCCAGTATTCTTCCATTTACAGTTCCTGATATATTTAGAATCA
>NW_019014687.1:2438123-2455530 GCF_000150535.2 Carica papaya
GGTTCCAAGTTCACCAATTAAACCAGCACGAACCACATTTCTGTATATCCATAAAGTGTAAAAATAAATAACTAAAAGAAAAAAAAAACTCTTAAACCAATGCCATCACCAATCTCCTGTACAGCTTCATTTTGTAATAGGAAGCCAAAGGCTGTATGCCTCTTCTTCCAATCACAACAAGAAAAGGTCAAATGACCCTCACCCAAATGGTTATTTCCTCTGCTAGTCGTGAATCTCATGCCCCTGCACCTGCATAGGAGGCCATTTAAGACTAAATCGCTCAACGGAAGACTACTCTCTTCTTTGATTTAATTCCCAACCTCTAGTTTAAGCAAGATTCGACACAGATAACTTTATATCATAAGTTACTCAACCAACTAAAATACTGACTCGCAACCCACCAATCCCAAAATGTGTAAGCCTCAATAAACTTATATTTTCTATTCATTGCGAGGTAGTTCTCTCTTTTCGCCAAACCCTAATTCTCTAGTTTGAGTGGGACACAAGCTTATTTCTATTTAAAGAAAAAGTCACTTTACCAACTAAAGTACTGAATCTTACATTTTTAGTTCTGCAAAAAATCCATCTATTATTGGCCAATTCTGACCTTGATTCCATATCAACTTCGTAATGAAAGCAATTAAATTTCCCTACTTCCGCTAGTTGTCTTTCAATTTCTTTCATGTCATATGGCAAATAATTGATAAGCGAGCAAACAAACTTAATCAGTATCCAAAAACAAATCAATTACATTTCCGAACAAAGCCAACTTTAACAAAAATTGTGCCAGATCTATTTATTTCAAAAAAAAATTTGTGCCAGATGTACTAGTTGAGAGCGTTTCTCACTCGATAACCGTACAGAAACTTAACAAATTCTGATAGAAGCTCCCTAAAAAATACAATAAAAATGAAGGGGGTATCTAACTATACGGCAGCAACTTAAATTGAGCAATAAATTATTGGAGCAAATTTTGCCAGATGTACCCATCAAGGGCAGTTCGCACTTGATGACGTATACGCATTTAATCAGATTCTCGGATGACTTTCTCCAATAACTACAAGAAGAAAGTAATGGAGGGATCTAATCATACCCCCAAGTTAACTATGTAATAAATGATTCCAACAAAGAATGCATGCAAACATATTCTTTCCTTATTTGTCACTCTTGATTGAAAAACAGTGGTTTACCTAAGTCTGAATCATCTTCAGACTAGCAAGTTAATATTTCAATGGTAACTCCAGTTACCCATGCAATACTCCAGTAGCCTCCAGAGTGTTAAAAGTTTTCTGTTGACCTAGAACAGTGTACACAAATAATAGCTTATTCAATTCCAAATATAAGTTTTCCACAAGATTCTCATTCATTGAAACCCATCTTTGACCTCACTAGTCCTCACCTTTCACGGACACAACGGGACACAATCATTTTGACAGAGTTGTGTTATCATTTCACAATCGGCCATCCCCTAAAGATACCTCTAGCTAAGAATTCCAATTGATCTTAATCATAGTACAGGTTACTTAAGTTAAATTGTCAAGAAAAAGAAAAAAGCCAAACAAACACCCTCTAAACTTACCCCTGAATACTAAAAGTTTCGTAAACCACAGTAGTCAATCAACATTAGCGTGCCTCAAACTGAGATGCAAGTCAACGTAGGTAAAACTATGAAGAACATGAGGTACAGCAGAAAAAAATTCAGAGAAAACGAGGATTACCGAAATGAGCACTCGTCCCACTAATGGAGGTATCAACTTTGGATCTCGAAGAAATGCAGCTGCCGATGAACCTTAGCTTGACCCAGCACCCAGTCTCCACAGCACAACCACCACTGTCGTCATCATTATCTTCTTCTTCAACTTTCTTCTTCTTCCTCCCCTTTGATTTGCACACCTCCCAAGATTTCACTTTACCATCTTCGCCATCCAAACCCATCCTCTCTCACAAACCCTAATTTTCCAAACGCCCTTATCATCCAAACCCCACCTAATCCCCACCACCACCACCGCACTTCACGCCTCGAGAAACCCGGAAAAATTTATCACCAAACAAAAAATTGCTACCTCTTTTAACCTCAACTCCTGCCCCCAGAAATCAACTAATAGATAGATTTAAAAAAAAGAAAATAGAAAAACAAACCCAGTTCAAACGAGAGTTAGATCAGATGAAATAAATTTAAAACAAAAAAAAAAAAGCCGCTGTAGGGTTGATCAAGTTTTGCTGAATCTAGAGGTACAAACCAGGTACCTAAAGCTTTTCTAAATTGTTTGTTCCTTCTTCCCCTACCTTTGTCAGGTAGATGAACAATCAGCAAAATCTCTCAGTTGAAGACAAAGAAATGTCCGTTCAAAAACCACACAAGAATAACATAAATCTCAAAAAGAAAAATCACAGAAGCAGTGAGCAGACGCCTAAACTGAAACTGGCCAGTTTAGAGAGAGAAAGACGAACAAAACTTTGGAACATATTCAGATACATTTACCCTCTCGCTATAATCTCTCTTTTCTTTGCCTTTTTTTTTTTTTTTTTTCTTTTAAAATTTTAAAATCCAATCTGAAATATGGGAAAAGAGCAACTCAGAACTGCCCGGAGAAAACCGGGTAACGAGAAGGTTTAAGCTGCCCGGGATGTCCACGAGGATACTGACCGAACAGGCTTCCTGATATTGTACACTGAGCAGGACGCGGACATGGGCGGAAAAGAGAACCCCGGGCAGTTCGGGCAGTCGCGGAAGTGGAAAACCTCGGGTAGTTCGGGCAAGTGGGTCCCACTTGATGGTGACGCGTCTGCTCGAGTGAGCGGATGCTAACGCGCGCGTCAGATTGAGCTCATCGCTGTTGTGCATGCATCCCCCTCTCTCCTCTTCTTTTTTTTTTTTTTTTTTTCTTTTTCTTTTCCTCTGAAAACTATAGCTTATTTTTTAACATAATTAAAAATATGTCACAAGATTATGATGCGTAGGATAAAATAAAAAATATATAATATAAAATAAAATTGAATTAAAATTAGTAAGTTTTGATTGACCAGTTATTTTTTCTTTAATTTATATTAAATTATTTTTGCTCATATTTAAGTGCAAGACCAACATACATTTTTTTTATTAAAATAAAATAAAATAAAGTTTTTTAAAAAAATGCAAGTCATTTTTAATACAACAAAGTAAAATAAAACAAATTTATTTTGTTTAATTTAATATCAATTTCATTATTACATGAATATATTGTAAAATGATATTAATTAAGTTATATTTTTAATTAAATAAAATGAATAATTTAATTTATTAATATATTAATAGAGATATAATAATTAAATTATTTTAAATCTACGTGAGCTTATGATATTTTTCGTGAAAGTAACATTCAGTTTTAATTAATTTTCTTAACTTGAATTAATCATAATAACTTAAACTTTTTACTCAGAAAAAAAAAAACTTAATTTATTTAAATTTTGATAATAAATAGTAAAAAAATAATATACTATTATTGAAAATTATTTGTATTATCCTGAATATATTAGTAAAACATTATATTTCATATAAATATAGATAAAACTTATTATTTTTTAATCAACTTGAATAAAAATATTAAATTATTTACACAAAATAATATCATATCAAATACAATAGAAGGATAAAAAAAGTAAAGAAATAAAAATGACCTTTTTAATACGGCAGACAAATAATAGTTTAAGAATTTAAAAAAAAAAAAAAAAGTATAAGGGTATTTTGGGAAAATATTATGAAATTTTGATCTACAAAATGTTGTTGGGAATTTGGCCAAATTATGGGGAGTGAGAAATACCTAGTTTTTTAACCAAATTTTTTAATAAATAATAAACAAATTTAAGTATACTAGATAAATAAATAAATAAATTTTATTATTTTTTTTTAAAAAATTGAATATAATTACTATTAGATATGGTTTAATGATTAAGATATTTTCTATTCAATTTTTATGCACCAAAAGTATAAGCATTGAACTTGACATAATAAGTGAATGTTCCCTTCCCAACAGACTGAATATTAGCATATATAGTAAATACACAGAGGATGGTGAATAGGTGATCCAGGGATAATATGTATAGTTCTAAGAATCATGAAAGTAGAAATTAATAACAAATTAAATAACACTGATTATTTATAGTAATCTGTTCTTAAATTATTTAAGTTTACTGTTTTAAACTAATATGGTAAAATATATACCTAATATTATTTAGATATTTTTTTATCCGTCATATAAAATTGATGAATAATTATATAAAATTTATATTAACGGTTATAGGTAGTAATTAATTTATTTATATAATTAGAATATTTCAAAAAATAAATTAATTAATTTTTAGGATAGTAATATCTAAAATTTATATAATTTTAAAACTTCTAATTTGTTGGGGGAAAAAAAGACTATCAAATGAGATGGAGATTGGAGACAAAAAAAAATTATTATTTACCCGAATTTAGAGTTACTACGTCTATTTTCATATAGTCTCATATGAGAGAAAATATGAGAAGTACATAGTACAATCGAACACAAAATATTGATAAATTATTTAATTAATTTTTAAAGTTTAATATTTTTTTTATAATTTAATATTTAATGTTTCTTTTTGTTATAATTTGTTCTTAAATATTTTTTGTTAGTTTCAAATGCTCTATTTTTTTTCTTTAATTTTATGTAAAAATAAAATAATTAGATCATATTTAAATATTTGTAAAAATAAATGCAATTAATAATAATAAAATTTATCTAATATTAATTTATTAATATATTATTCAAATTTATTAGTCACAATTATTTTTAGTTATTTTTAAAAATATTCATATACATCATAATTATTTTAAAATTTTCTATCAAAAAATGGAAAGAGAATTAAATATTTAAAATTAAATCGTAATAAAAAATATTAACTAAGGGAACAAGAAAAAAAAAAAGTTTAAAAAGAGTTTGCAAATATGTGAAAGGAATATCGCCCGACATGGCGGGCTTGAAGATTTTGTTGGGTGGTTCAAGAAACCAAGCTTGACTTTTTTGTATCACCATGCAGCATGCCCTTCCCTACCTAATCACATTCTCTTGTTATCAAAGCTAAATAACAATGTTTTTGGCAATTTACACTCAATAAAATCTTATCCAAGATGTTGTATTTACTTTTTTCATCGGGTAAATAATATTTTCACTACACAAACACACATATAGTAAGATTGGTTATTGCTTCAATCTTTTGCTATGATACCAAACACATGGGTTATTTTTTCGGATGGAATGAAAAATAAAGTTCAAACTCGAATTGTTCGAATAGTCAACTCTGCAACTATGTTATCTAGAGTTACATTACTTTTTGACAAACCCCTCTTACTTTGTTGTATCAATTAAATCCTTCATATTGGTATCCTTATGTAATCTCTCTGTAATAACTCTCAGCTTAATTAAACAATTCAAGTAATTTGTTTAACTACCTATTATACTAGTCAAACACATTATCGCAAAGACTTTTGAATTTGTCTAACTTACAAGCTTGATTTCATATGTCTTACTACTTAGGCAGACCACAAATTTCCCCGCACAAGTTATAAACGAAGGCCCATGACATCCCCCTACCCTGTCCGTAACTGTAGTTTGCTTTCTTTACAGGCCGATGCCTGAGGCTGTAAACCTATGTACCAAGAGAACTCAATCGGGGAACAGGCAGACAACAGGTTCGGTGATTCAGAAACAAAAAGAAAAAACCAAAAAAATCAGATGAATCATGGAAGGAACTGAGTTTCCCTATTAATTACAAGGGCTCTCCGGATTTCTCTGATGTTGCAGAGTGTGAAATACAATACACGTAAGTTGATGAGCAGCTTCATCTACGAAGAACGTATCCTTTCTCATCAAATGGTATAACAAATGGCGGAATCAAGGTGATGGTTTACAATAATGATATCTTCCACTTCAAAACAAAATCGATGATCCTCATTCCAATCAAGAGTCGAGAAGAGACTACCTTGGTGTAGCATACAGGCATAGAATGGCACAAGAAGCTAAATGATGGATACGGTATCATTCTCACGTTCTTGAAGTGTTGAAAGACTAAACAAAGTATGCTCTTCGCTTAAATAATCCCAGTGGAAATGCTCGATGTTGCATTTATCTTCAGTGAGTGCTCGGGAATATATGTGAGACCTGTTACACCAGATAGGATTCATTCATGAGACCTGTTATTCTCTTGCACTGACAATTGAGAATTACAACTAATGAATAGCGATGTAACTTTCAAGAAGAAAGTTAAGTCAAATTGCACTGAACCTGTACAAGTGTTTTCTATTATACCTTCCTTACCCAGACGAAATCAATTAGAGAAACACTAAGCTATAGGCAAACAACTGAACACCGTAAAATATAAACATAGTTGCTAAGGACTAACTACTGGACAGGACTGTGATAGACAAGGCATGTAACTTGCATAAAGGGAATGTAGAGGTTTCTTTCCAAAAGTTCACTCGCCAAAACATATGTGACAGAACATGCTCTTCATCATCAGCACATCATTAATTTCAAACCATAAGGAGCTTTACAACAAAACCCCTTATAAGTAAGATTATTTACTCCAACCAATTATTTTAGCAAGTAATAAGTACAGAAAATAATATGGTATTAGAGAAATGGGTACCTTTCTCTTTAACGTCAATCTGTAAAGTATCAAGAGTAATTATGCCATCAGTCAATGGAAGGAGCTCAAGCTTGATGGTTGCCGTGGATTGAGAAGGAACACATCTGATAAAATAATAGTGAACAATAACCATTTATATAATCAAAATTAAAGCAGCAGAGAGAACAATATATTACCCGAGTGGAACTCGACTCTGTAGCCAAAGATGGGTACAACCCAGACCACTAGTTGGAATTACATCAGATACAGAAGATGATTGCTCATTAAAAGAAATGGAACGAGCTCCACCATCACCTTTCTCTTTGTTCTTCTCTGATGCAACAGGAGCAGAACTCAACCTTTGAATTGCAGAACCACGTCTCTCACTACTCACTCTTTCTGTAAACTCAGAGAACCCAACAAATGGACTCATTGGTGATGAAGGTGACGAGTTCAAGGATACTACTGAAGGAGGTGACGTAAATGATGCTGGTGCAAGAACTGTCAATGTCAGATCCTCAGAGGTCAAATTTGAAGCCTGAAGAGTTAATACCTGAACATTTAACAAAGTTAGATGAGAATTAATCAAGAGAAAGAAAAATCAGAGAAAGACCCTGTTAGCATTCAACCTGAACCGGGAGTTGAGTGACTCTTCCATGAGGCCCAGAAGACTTTCCTGACATTTCAGATGCAACAGAGATCATAAGATCCCTTGAGATCCGAGGTCTCCAACTTGTCCGTTGCTTAAAAAATAATCTTGACTCTAGAATCAACATCAAACATTATATCAAAGGAATAAGTAACAAGAAACTAGAGCCTTAAAGTGCTTTAGATAATATTATAATCTAAGGGCAATATATATACCAGTATAGTTGCACCGGCATGATACCATAATTGCATACAGATCACCAGTTGAAGCAGTCTCCTTTCTGTCAACAGTCGTGGTGGAGGCAAGACGCAAACTGGATGATTGAGGAGTTTTTTCACTCAAAGCCTTAAAATTCTTCATAGAAGATGCAGGCTTTAGGATAAAAGAGTGCTCCTCACCTCTCCTGTGATTGGACCATTGGATCAATTAGAGCTAATAAATCCAAAAGCATAGAGACTTTTTCAATTTGCACTAAACTCCTCTATAGTGCTGTTGTAGATAATAGCATCTCTTTCAATAAATAAAGCCTACACTTGTGTTGATTTAATAATTGCCCTACTAACTTTTTCGTCCACAATACTAAAAAGCAAACATAAATAATTCACTTATAAAGGCTAATTGCATGCTCCTTTCATATTTCATTTCCAAGAAGCACTCTATACCCAATAAATTATATATTCCCGAAACACAGAGCAAGGTATGAAGTATGAGAACAATCTGTTGCCAATGCAAACATAAAAATGGATTGTTGAGACTATGTTTACCCAAGTCATAGATGGGCCTAACCAATTAGCTCTTCCTGCATAACTACATTTTCTCCCTGAAACAATCACAAAAAAGTTTGACATCTAACCCAAATGAATTCCAAGTCTAAAAACTGGGGAGAAATGAAACCTCAGTTTCCTCTCTTCTTAGACTTCATCATTCAAGAAATCTCAAAACTGACTCCATTCATTCCTCACTATCCTCGTATCTCATTGACACAAGAATGAAGTGATATAGTGAAGGTTTCTCAAGTACTATTGCCTTGTTCTCTGTCGAACTTATAAAAATTATAATCAGTAAGTAAAACAAAATAAATAGAAGTTTATAAACACAATATACACCCTTCAATAGCAGAGAGAAAAAGCTCCACCTGGTCTCTAGAGGTTGAAGTTGAAAAGCTATAAAACTGATGTCAGGTAGCATGTTCGATAATAATGTTACTTTAAACTATAATAGAAGTGACATTTGAGATTAGATCAACCTATACATGTGATAAGGATGTTACCCCAGAGTAAAAGCAGATCAAACGCAAACAATTCTTGACCCATTCCACCATTTAGGTATCAGGCACAACTAGGCTTATTTTGCACTCAAACAATGCATGTACAGGAAGCACGAAGAATGAATGCAGGAAAAACATGCTGAAAAATACGATAGCAACTAACTACTTCATGTCTATAACTAAATTAAGATGTCCAGACAGTGTGACAACCTCAGGGCTAGATTTGGCAAACTGTGATCATTTCCAGCTTCAACACAAGCAATTGGCAATGAAGAAGGTGGACCACCTTTTGCAGCCTCCTCGAAAACAAGCGTTATAGCATCTATGTAAATAACAATATCAGGTGTATGTGCCGGAGAAACATTCTGCAAAACAATTTGACTTAATAAAAACAGGAAAGAATTGAAGGCAGAAGAGAACATGTTGAACATAGTCATATAGAGTGATTAAATATTCAGTCCTGGGAAGAAAAGGTTGCATTTATCAAATATCCTGCAGAAGTTACAACACAAACCTTTATCTGAACACAAAGAAAATCAGCTGTATTACAGTCAGCAGCAAAAGAATGAATTTCAACAGGTTGAATTATTTCAATTTTCCTTCTCCATCTTCTTCCTGGAATATAGATGCCTTCCAATCCACAACGGACCGAAAATCTTTCTCGCTCCAGTGATACACTACGGAAAGATAAAAGCTCCTCATTGCCAGTTCTTTGGCCTTTCAAAAGCTTGTAAGATGAGTGATGATCCCACTCTTCAAGGTCAAATGATGGCTTAGAACTTTGGGCTTTGACAGGTCCAGAAGGCTGAGGAGTATTTGGGGGAAGTGATGACATGGAGTAACTTCTAAAATGGCCAAAAGAAAAGAGTTGAGAGCCAGAAGAGGCAGAGAACGCGGACCTCTGTGATGTGGTACCAATTCCTGAAGTAGAACTTACAGGAGGGGGAGATAAAGAACGAGTTGGAGGAGGAAGAGTGTTATCCAATGGAAGCAACCATTTTAACAGTTCTCCACAAGGATCCTGACTTGCATGCTTGAAGTTGTTCTGGTCCCCAGAAGACAGATTTCTGTCCCTATATTTCTCAAATTGAAGAATCTCGATAACAGGATCTTTCAGAGAATCAACACTAACATTTACTTGTATTAAGACCTGCATCCTTCCAAACAGAGAAATAGGATGAGAATCAGTATGTCTGAACTATAGGCTAAAGCGGCATGAGGTTCAGGTGCATCAACATGATTCAGTTTCCATGACCAGATTGCTCATTACAAAAATCAAAGCAGAAATATATTCCCTACACTAAAACAGAGTAAAGAGTTAGAAATATCATGGTCTCCAAGGCCACAATCCAGTTATGCACTCAAAAAGTCCAATAACGTCCAGGCTAGCAATTAAACATGCTAGCTTTCAAGTTCAACGATTCAAAGTTTATTGATTTATAACGAATCTTGAGAAGTTCCAAAGGAAGCATGCAGTGCATCATCCTAATCATTAATATCCTAAAATAAGGCTTAAATCAACAACAGCTCCAAGTATGCAGGTATCAAGAATCACC
Organism: Carica papaya; assembly: GCF_000150535.2. Next base: position 2,448,226 of record NW_019014687.1, read on the forward strand.
TTTGACAGCTAAATACAAGACATTTCATCTCTAATTGGCAGGTATGCTGGTAAGCTATTACAGAATAACCGATGAACAGGGTAACTATTATTTTGCTTCTTAACTGCCAGGGGGAACCAACTGAAGCATGGCATCTACATAATGTCATGTCTTGTGCCTGCTTCAGTTGCGGATCACTGAAGTAAAAATTCTTTAACCTAAATTAATAAATATACTACCAGAAGCAAGAGAGTCAAAAATGAAATGGATTACTAAGTATTACCAATCACATACATTTCCAACAGTCATATCAGAAGCTTCAAATTAACTAATAGATTTAAGATTTCGAATATCTCCCTCATTCCTTTATAATATTTTGTAGGTCACTTGGAAAGAAACGAATAGGAGGGTTTTGATGGGCTTTATTTGGCCTTTTGTAGATATGGATCATTGGCTCCAAAATTCTCTGTTTTTTTTGCTTAAAGATCATCCTCTCTCCCCTAAGTAGGATCGTGAAGAGCTTGATATTTTGACCAGCTTGCAACCTATGGTTTCGTATATGAATGCCACTTCCTTGCTGTCTTGTTAATATACTTAAAAAAATAATAATAAATTTTTAACCTGCCTTGAGCAGGCTTAAATTTAAGGATTATAACAGCAAGAACTTATTTATTATTTTTAAATATTGATATTAACAATGGTACCAATGGGGCACCACCCATATATAATATATTTACATGTCAATTAAAACTTCAATGACATTTCCAAAATTTTCCGGCCTATTAATGTCATGACCCAAAACCAAGAAACCAAAAATATGAATTCATCTATCTCTAATATTAACAAACTCCCTTTTTATTTCTTCAAATGCTCTAACATTCCTTTCTTTCCACACGACCCAAAAAATAGATAAAGGAATCAGAAGAAGATAAGTTTTCTTTGTACATAAGCCCGCCCAAGCCCACAACTCATCTCTCGCCAACCCTGCAATCACCCAATTGATCCCTAGGAGACCGTACACCATAGACCAAATACCATACACCATTGGGCACCATAGCAAAATATGGTTACATGATTCTGCATCCATCTTAAATAAAAGCAGTGATTAACTAGAATTTTGCCCCTCCACCTCAGCCTATCAATAGTTAGGATGCATTCTCTACTCATTTCACAAGCAACCAAAAAACAATTGTTGGTGGTGCCTTCGTCTTCCATATCTATTTAACTGGATAATGGACAGTTTCACTCCTTTTTCCCCTAGTCAAATGCTTGTAGAAGGTCTTTACAGAGTAATCTTCTTGTTTCCTCAATTTCCACATCAACTGGTCCCTTCGATCATCTAATTGAATTTGAGATAACAGGAGTAATAAGGCTTCATACTCTTCGATAATTATTGAGATTTCTTGTGACGTTCATATTCCACCCCCTACTCCCGCTCGCTGTCAAGTGAGCCTCCTCCGCCACCATGTTCTTTGATGACACAATGGCGAAGATCGCTGGAAACTGATCTTTCAGCCTATCCTCACCAACCCATTCATTCTTTCAAAAATGAATTCTATCGCCCTTATCCACCTTCCTCTTTGTGCATTCAAGAAATTTGTGTTTCTCCACACTAATTTTCTTCTATTCACATCCCTGACGTCCTCACCCACTTCCCTCACACCCCACAGAGCCTCCACAACAAGAACTTATTTATAAGTTGCGAGTGAAATATCAACACCACCTTCCATACACTAAATTATTATTATTGGACATTTGCACAAAGAAGTACTCAAATTAATTTACCATGAAAAGGAAATAATGCTCATACAGTATAATGGCCATTAATAAATGCTATTTTAGAACTCATAAAAGCCACTTAGTGTCTAAAAATTGAACAAATTCAGCTTTCAGATATAAAAGAATTAGATATCCCAGCAAAAAGAGAGAATTTCATGTCATATTATTGTTAGAAACTTGGGACTTCTTGCAAGCATTTTAGCAAATATGAAAAAAATCACAAAAGAACTTTGCCTACTACCATCCTCAGTCTCATCAAACTCCATCCTAATGCGATATACATGACTATGTTGCTTCGGTTTGACCTTGTGCAAAGCCCTAGGCTCTCTATGGTTTTTGCTAAAAAAATGTGACCTGTAATTCTGTGTACAATCATCAAACAATAACTGCACTAAATATCATGCAAATACAAAAAGTTGTTTCCTATCAAGTATTTCACAGTTTCTCTCTCAAAAAGTTTTCCATAGTTTTTTATCTCATGTCATATCTCATTTGTGTAGCATGCATACATACATAATAGTCATAACTGCATGTAAAGAATTGACATGCTAGATACATGACTGAAATAACTTACTGAGAAAGCCAACATGAGAGAAAAACTAAGATGAAGCAAAGCAAAATATCCAGTAAATTTTACTACATCCCATACCTTATACTGGTCATGCTATTAATATGTAGGCAAGTAAAACGACAAGACCTAAGCATGCTTCTTAAAACCAGCTGAGAAAAATTAGACAAAATCTAGCAGAAATTATAATAGATCTATCTCCAAATTGTAGTTTCCTGTTTATGGATGCGAATCAAGAAAAATAAATGCCCAAACTATCATAATGACAAGCAAATGCAAGAAAACAAGTTCACAATACAAAATACAGAAGTACAGATCTATGATATTTCTTTTAAAGATAGGGAGGAAGAAAATATCACAAACAATGTAGAAGGTACGTGACACATACCGCTATGTCTCCATTACAAAGAGCATAACACTTGACAGTATTTCTAGCCACTCCACCAGAAATATTGGCATCAAAATTTCCTCTATCAATAACTGCATTGAGACGTGATCTATCTTTTGAAGAGTTTTTACTTTCATTGCTTTTGGACTTTTGATCATCTAACTCGCCAGAATCTGGAGCTGTCTTAGAAGCACTTTTCTTTGACCAAAGCTGCTCATCAGACTCTGCAATCCGGACAAAGAAATGGGAGTTTTTAAACTTTTTGAGTAACCTTTCAGTCTGTCTTTTGTGATCTTCCATTCTAAGGAGTGATTCACTAGCTGTAACATCCTTTTGTGGATCAATCTTCTTTTTTGCCAAATTTTCGACACTCTTATCTATAACTTGATCATCAGGACTCACTTCCCCTTCTATGGACACCCTATCTGTTCCACCCTCCACGTTTCCATTTTCTTTCTCAGGGAAGTTTCTCATGCCATTTCTACTCATCACTGCCGCAACTTTGAACGGAGTGATAATTTCTGTTTCCCGCTTACATGCTGACAAGCATGCTAGAATATGAAGTTGTTCGCCTGAAATAAAAATGTTATTAACAAGATCGAGCCTTATATAGAATAACATCTCAAAGATGCCAAGACAATGAAGCAAGTGAAGATGGTTCACGGTAAGAAGTACCAGGAAATACAAAAGAGCGGTCCAGAGGTCGCAGTGAATTGATATCTTGTGCATCATTCCAGTTATCAGGGAGTTTTCCTGAGGAACAAAGAGTATTAGATTCCTACCAACTGAAAATCAACACAGCATTCTGGTGCAAAACTGGAATAGTGAAGAAGAACCATTTTCTTTAAAGTAACCATCCAGACCCTTGCATATAGTTTTCCATATAATAAAACTATTCAAAGAAAAAGTTAACTGTAATAGTGAGGGAGTACTATATGGAATTGTAATCCATCCTTCTTCTTCAGAGACATCTGAGTGGCTCTCCATCATTGACGTATCGCTCTTAGCACTTGGACCAGTGCCGCCATTCTCACCTGGAACTCCATCAGAATCATCTACTCTGGAATACTGCGGGAATGGGTCTTCAGCTATAAGGCCTTCCAAAGTAGCTGAAGGCTTTGTTACATATGGTATCTCTGCAGGAGTTTCAGGAACAGGAGTTGGTTCTACAACTATGTGTTGTGTAGGCCGCAGCAGAAAATTCATTTCACCAAGGCTTCGCCAAAACCAAAGACCCTGGTGAAGAATAGAATATTATATTTCTTTCTTTTGTCTTGTCTTTTTGAGAAATAAAGAATACAATATCATCTATTAAAATTTACAATGACAATGAAGGTAAGAAGAAGAAAAAAAAGTCAATGTGCATGCTGATCCTGAATGTCTTACAAATCATGTTCAAGTTACAAAGCTTTCCCAAGATCCCATGGATCCATATTTCCATCCCTTTTGTCTACCTCACACACTATATTTGAATAGCTCATTTCATCTATATTCTACTTTAGCAACTACAAGCTAATCTAGAAAAAAAAAGAAGTTGAGAGATTCTAGTTAATTTAGAAAAAAAACTAAAGTAGCTTAATGAGAAGAACCTATCTTTCCTATTGCTTCCCAGTGATCAAATGAGGACTGACGCTAGTTTTATTCTCAGTCTTCCTTGGATCCAAACAGGGCCTTAAGGATTAACCTAAATCCTTCCTCTCAGAGTTGCTTGAACTAAAAATAACTGTAAATTTAGCTTATATTAGAAAAAGTTCTCCATTCTTAAGACAAAGAAAGTCCCGCTAAAATATAAACTCTGCAATTCAAAGGGGTAAAACAGAGTACTAAAGGAAAAAAAACGACCACCGTTTAGTGTATCTCAAAGCATCAAATGCATATTCATAAGCACGCGAAAGAAAGAGAGAAGGAAAATGCTATAAACGGTACTATCAGATTCATTTAGGGTTTAAAACCGGTAAGAGAAGCGACTCTTAGTACGAGTTTGCTCATATATGGATCATGATTTGATTATGAAGCTCCTGATAGTAGCATTTACATGGTGATCGTCAAGGAAAGAAATTCGATTACCTAATCGGATACCAAACGGTGGAAGCTTTGAGCTGAGAAATAGGGGATCCAATTGGAAATTGCACAGAAGCAATTAGGTGCGCGGAGAAGCTACCGGGCACTCTCTCTCCGTCTCGATCTGCAAGCGAATGAAAGGAAAAGAGAACTGTTTCAATTTTTTCTCTTTGGTTTTTTTCTTTTTTTTTTTTTTTTTTTCAATTTTCAGTGCGGTAATTTTTTTATTTTTTTAAAAGGAGAAAATATCCGATTAAAACCATTTAAGGAAATCATGTTCCTATTTTGTTTTTAGCCTAAAACGACGCGTTTCATTCCCCTTGAACAAAAGGCCGGGCCAGCTTAAAACGGGCAGCCCATTTTGTTTTTAACCTAAAACGACGCGTTTCATTCCTCTTGAACAAAAGGCCGGGCCAGCTTAAACCGGGCAGCCTACTAAGGACTTCAGTTGTTTGGACCAATAAATTCTACTTTAACAACATAGAGAAATTGTTTAGAAAAATTTCATTGTCTGTAAAAAGCCTTTTTAACTTACTATAATTAAAGTAAGTATTATTTATGAATAAATTTCCATAATATATTTAATTTATTATCAGCATAATCTTTTTAACCCAATGTTTTTATTTAATTGGCTGAAGTCGTAGCCACGAACTACCACATTTCACTCAACAAAAATGAATCTATAGTTGCAAAAATTTTATAAAATTATATTTTATAATTAAAAAAAAAACATGTTGCAATATTGAAACTTATTACAAATTTATTTTGATAAAGAATTTTCTAATAAAAAATAAATCATTGTGAAAAAAAAAAACTCATAATAATAACAAACATATATTGGTACCATAAAACTCGTACTTTATGAGTATTGGCAAATCTTATATAAGTTTTTAATTGAAATAACTAGCCATTTTATGTTTTTAGTTATATCAAATTAATACAGCACGTAATTATTTTAATCAAATTTATTTATTTTGTTAGAATATAAATCCATCGCTAACATTATCTTTTTATCCTAATAGAACACACCTTGAGATTACAATATTTTCATTTAGCTTTATTCTCTTGTTTTTATAAAATAATTTTATAAAACATATATATAGTAACAATAAATATATTAATAGTAATAATAATAATAATAATTAAATTTGTAAATAATTTTGTCCATTTTTATTGGTTGCTCCAATTTTATGACACAAATATAACCAAAAAAAAAAGATAAATCTATCACAAAAAAAAATAAATAAGTTTTATCTTCCTGCTTTATCCAAATTCTATATAAGTTTTTCATAAACTTTCTTATCAAAATCTATCCCTATATGAATTTTTGTTTGTACAAAAGTAAAAATATTGTGTAAAATGTACACTAAATATAATTATAAAACTATCAACTTTAATAAGAAAAAACGATGTAGGTTTAGTTTGTCCAAATGACTATATTGTATGTATAATATTTAAATTGATTCCTTAGTGTTGATGTGGCTTGATTATAAAGATATCTTATATATATTTTGGAGTATGTTTTATATTTATTGTGAGGGATATGCATTTATCCTGAAGGAGTGTTTGGCATTCATTATTAATAATATTTTATGTACATCTTGAAGAGTTTTGTGAGAAAAAAATTCTCGTAGTTTCTCTATATATAAAGATCTATAATTTTATTGGTATACTCTTATTTAATCATAATGAAAAAGAAAATTTCTTCGTTTATCCGTGAATATAGACACATTTACCGAACAACATTAAATCTTGTATCTTTTCTTACTTTATTATACTTTATTATAATTGTGTGCATAGTAGGAACTAATTTTTCCAACAACTTGCATCAATTAGGTATTGAGAGAAAGCCATATATGAGAGAGAAGAAGCTCATGAATTGCAACACCAAACTAGATTCGTTCATCCATATATGCGAGAAAAGAATAATTGAGTATGGCAAAAGAAGTTTTGCCAGTGTGTGGTGTTGGGGTTGAGAGAGAGACATCAGATCTGTGCAAAATCGATATTGTCATGCATGTCTTGAACCACAAGACGAACAGCAGCGTCTAAAACCAAGAAGGTGAATCATACGGTGACAATATATCCCAGTTCAATTGGATATGCGCAATTGAAGAGAAATATGTCCTAGATCTGTGAAGTCGAAGTCCCCATATATACATGACACTGGAAGGTTGGAAAGGGAGAAGTTGAGGCGACGGCCAACGTGCGTAAAAACAATATCTGACTTATTTTCAACATGATTTCATGAGATATGTTTTGGATCTAAGTGTGTTGTGACTTTCTGATGATTTTCGATCAAAGTGCAACAGTGCGTAGTGATTCTGATGGTAATGCATAGTGGTGTTTTTCCCATACAATGGTATTTCTATGTAAGTGGTTGTTTATTTTTTATAATGATAATTCTCTCTATTTGTTTTTGTATATAGTATAGGGATTCGAGACGATATTTGCAAAGTACAAGATAAAAAAATTTGATTGCATAATGAGTTTCAGTATGTAAAAAATTAGAATAAAGTCGCCCATAATT
>NW_019014687.1:2490335-2508491 GCF_000150535.2 Carica papaya
CCTAATTGGTTACAAGGGTAAAAGCCCCTTTTGCCTCTGTGAGTATATTTCCCTTTTTATCCCTTCTTCTGTAGTACACTACCGGAGGTTTTGGTGGCTTCTTGACATCCTCTCTTTTGACTTTTCTTGAGTCCAGCCGTTTTGATCTGATGCCTGTAGTTACTTTGTGGTCTTATAGTAAGAATGGAGTGTTTTATAAGAGATCCTTTTATCAGAACTCTCTCTAAATGAAGTAGCTTCAAGAAAAATTTGAAAAAACAGCCTCCTCCTGTGGCTTTCTTTGCCTGGAATAACTTAAGGAAGCAGGGTAGACTCATTGTTAATGGGCGGCCGATGCGCTTACAAGAGGATCTCTTCCTACAGTGTGTTGATTTCAGAAGTCTCTTGGGATTTATATTTTCCCTTCCTAAATTTGTTCTGGGTGGCCAGTGGTTCGATTGTGGATGAATTAGTAGCTTGGGATGGCATCAAGGTGCAAGTCCAGGAGAAAGATCATCTCCCTTATTCCAGTGGCTATCATGATGGTCATTTAGAAGAAAAAGAATAGGAGAATTTTTTTGGCATTTTATCTTCTTTTAATAGCATTCGAGATAAGTGGTTCCACACTCATGAGTATTTTCTTTTATAGTCGGCCTCTAATATTTTAAAAGGATTTAGTGAACCTTATAGATATTTTGTTTTTTGCCTTTTAGTTTGTGTTCGTTGCTGGCACCTTCTTGGTGCTCTGTTAATATAACCAACTCCTGTTTCTTTAAAAAAATGTGAGTACGAGCTCCATATCTGGAGGGATACAATATAGTTCAGAGAACTGATAGATCTGGTCACAGAGAAGAAGCTGGTGGTTTTCATATCAAGGAGTGCCAGTAGCAGAGACACTGGCGAAGCTTGGAGAGGTGAATCTGCCCTTGGAGGGAAGAACCTTGCTGCCACCAACTCTCATTGTTGGGCTGCAAGCTGCTAATTGGCAGCTGTGTCATGAAATAAGCTGTCTATTTTCATTGAATTAAAAAAAATGTCAAAGTCATTCAGATTCCATTTAGTTATACAGCCACTAACTGTAAGATTCCATCTAGTGCAATTTCTATTCTTTTTTTAGCTAATTCCTACTTTATTTTTCATTATAGTTTTTATATATTGGGAGCGAAGGTCGTTCAGATAAACGTTATTGTGGATATTAAGAATAAAAGTTAATATGCTGGCAATTTAACCAAATCCACCGTAAGTAGTATTTCTGTGGGCTGGAATTTATTCAGAATATAGCATTTCTTGATAGGACCGCCCACTCAGGTAAGTTTTGAATTTAGAAGCTGATGTCGACAAATTTGTGACACATATGAAGGGTGGGAAAGTAATAAATTCATTGCAGTCCTAAGCATGGTGATACTGTGAGCCTTAAGGATGAAATAGTGTTTCTTTGTCCTACTATTCTGCCAGCCAACTCATGTGCATTAAACAGATGGAAGTCTCAGCAAGATGATTCAGCATACCATGTGGATTTCTGCGCTTCTTTAATGTGCTTGGCAAGTTTCTGTGGGCAATTTATGTACAGAAAAACCATTCTCCAGTTGTGTTGATGACTTAACAGCAACTGTAGCTGATAGGGAATTTAGATCAAGTATACTCTTGACTCCCTTAAGTTTTGAGTTATGAAAGCGAAGTAAGTGCTTAATCAAAAGGATTAGTGGCAAGTTACTAGTCACTGGAAAAATAAGCCGTCTTATTTATCTTTGTTCGTTTAGTAATTGTTGAAATGAATATGCGATTGTTTTTTCTCTTTGGCTGAAATAGATCATAAAGAGGAGATCTCTGGTGTTGGGAGTTGGATAATTCACTTCCTTGAATATTAGTCTTCTTTTGACGATGAATTTATATTATGACAGTGGATTATTTAGATGAATCACTAGTTGTATTCGTTTACACAGCTGCATATCACTGTCCATTACGACCTTAGGTAGCTTAAGATTTTGGTACTGGGCATAGTATGTTCTGTGACCTAGTAGGAAAAATTAGTAACTATGAAACATGGTAGTGTTATAATAAATGTACAGGCATACAGTCAGGTGACCTATTCAACTTTTAGAACCTGAATAATCATTTAAACCTTTCAAGCTTTTCTGGAAATGAGCTCCCAAAAAATCAAATGATCTAAATGATCAATATTTAGGTTGCATTGATAAGCTTATATCATTATCTTGATTGTGTGCATGTTCCTCTTTCTAGCATCTAGGAAAATGAAAACTGAAACAGCAGTCCCTTTTTGCCATCTTATCCTCCTGCTAATGATGCAATTGTTTCTTACTGGGGTCTACCGTTAATGGCTTTCAGATAGCATACTTTGTGGGTGTTCAAATAGAAGAATGCTGCAAGAACCAGGACATAAATGGGTTGAACCCCGATAGGAGACAGCTTAGCGCTGTCGGTGCAGTCAAGATTGCAGTGAGAAGTTCATCAATGGGTGCTGGCTCATCCTTATCTTAAGTAGTAATGCTACTTTGACTTCTAGAATTCGCCTATGGCACCATGTGTGTATTTATTTAAGGTTAGATTCTGTTGAACATAATAAGATAACTGCATATAATTGCGGACAAGGAACTGGTGATGCTTGAAATTTGAATGGAGGAGAAAAATGGGAAAGAGGTTTTTGCTTGTGTCATTGTCGTATTCATAAATGATAATCGAAATACTTATGCAGAATTTTTGGGACTCTTATTGATCTAATTCATGTGTCTCGACTATAATAATATGGAGGTAGGCACTTCGATCAGTGCTTATGATGGATATTTACACTCGGGTCCAAACAATGTAGGTGTTAAAGTTGAGACTTCTGATGGATATTTCAGCTGACAAGATTTTGTAACTTGCAGTAAGCCTACGACGGATTTGTTTAACGCTGTCAATTCCTTAATACCTTCTTTTGTTTCTCGGGTAATATATAAGCTGTTAAACAGACTGCCTTATAAATTTTTTTTGGAAAATATATTTTTAAGTTCATTTTTCTAATATCTGATGATTTTAAAATTAAATGTAAGTTGTTTTGAAATAAAGTTAGGCTAATTTTTTGCCATTTATATCCTGTATTTTGTATATTTATTCAAATTAAATTAATACAGTAGATGAGCTGGTATAACCTTTACATAGTATAGAGCATGCAAACAATGTATTAAGTGATAATATGTATTAGATTTATAATGCATCAGATACACCAAGTAGCATGCAAAAAAATTGTCAACAATGTTGAGAAAATAAAAGCCACCAAAAATTACTTGAAACTTTTTAACTATCTCAAATATCACAATGGAGTAAACTAAAACAGGAACCAACACATGTTTTACTAACGAGGAAAGGATTTCTTATTAATTTTTGCGCATTGAAAAGTATCACCACGGTTTGATGTATCACTAGATTTAAATTTGAGGTCACCTAGTTTATGAATATGTATAATGTTATTTTGATTTGAAACATGTGTCAGTATTACCTCTAATAGTAAAACTAGCAACCTTAACAACACATTTAATAGAACAATATAATAGTTATTATTTTTATCTCGAGTGATCAAGGTATTTTTTTTATGAGAGAAGGTAAAAGTGCACAGTTAAGGATTTGAGAAGGTACCGTATTGAAGGTATCATTAAGTCCAATAAAAAAATTGGTAAACCTTTTCTTCTTCACATTTAAGAAAATATTCTTTAATAGTATTCATCCCAAAGTTCCGTTAACTTGATATAATAAGTAGTGATAAAAGAGTTTTTTTTTTTTTTTTTGGTTATAAGAGGAATAACGTCCACTTGAATTAATGAATATGTTTTCCTTGGGAACATCTTTCTTCAAGGTCGACCTATATTTCATAAGTCATCTCTGCATAAGCTATGCTGAAAAAGCCATGATATACATGGAATTGCATTTCTATCAATGACCATCTGTTAGTCTGTTAAAGGTTTGGGTAAAGAACCATTAAGACAAGGTCTATTTTTTGTACAAAGAACATTAATAACAACTCCTAGGTAGAGTAATTATTTCTATTGAGAGAATCTAAAAGAATAATAACTATTGATGATAAAAAAAAGTTGGAAAACAAATGTTAGAAAATACCAAAATGAGTTGAAGCTGCATATTGAGAGTTGTTTTCATTGTTATTATTGGAAATTTTAGCGATCAAGTTTTGGCCATAATTTTCTTCACCCATATTGGCTAGGTATTGATAAAAATAGAAAAAAAAATATTAGGATTGATGTCTTGATATAAGATGAATTTCAAGCACATGCATCTTTCTGTATTTTTGTTGGGTATGCATAAGGTTAAAAGAGTTAGAAAACATGACATTTTATTTCTGATTTCATTTTTGTGCCTTGCGTTTTTTTTTTTTTTTTTTTGTGAAGATAGATTTCCATTTCATGATGTTTCAATTATAATTCCTATCACAAATGATTTTCTTGTGATCCCATTACCATTTATTGATGATGTCATGTCACAAAATATAAATGAGAGATTATATTTTTTTCTACTTTCTTTTAACGAACTTGCACCGCCATCTTTTACTACTATTTTTCCCTCATCACCTCTAATAAACTAAATATCATATCCAAACCATGTTTCACATCCTTGACACATCCAAACCAAGTCATTTTACTTGCAGGTCTTTGTGCAGTACTTCCCAACTCAAGGATCACATCCCTATCACTCCTTCTACAACCTCATCAAGCACCTCTTACTCATTTTTTCAATTTCTCTTATAATCGTATTCATCATGTACATTGTACTTTATTTATTGCCATCTTTGGAGGTGAAACCAAAATTTATCTCAAGCTCTCGAAGATTCCCATTAGAAAGATGTCATGAACTATGAACTCGATACACTTAAACAAAATCAAACATAGGTATTTGAGCCAATACCACTGGAAAAAGTACTACTAGTTGTAGATGGGTTTATAAGATCAAATATAATGCAGATGGTACTATTGAACATTATAAAACACACTTAATTGCAAAAGGCTACCCATGAGTTGAGGGTCTTGATTTTCATGACACTTATGCTCCTGTGGCCAAATTGCCGTATTTAATGTTTTTTTTTTGTTATTGTTGTAATTTGTCATTGAAAGTTACATGAACTAGATGTGGCCAATAAATATGATGACTTGACTAATGAAGTTTATATGGATAAACTCCCTAAATATGGTGATCCAAATGATCCAAGAGCATGCATATTACACAATTCATTATCTGGTCTTAACTAGGCTATACATAGTCAGTATTCCAATTTTACTAGTACTTCTTTATATTATGATTTCAAAAAATTTGAAGAGGACTATAATCTTTTCATATCTCATCAAGGTGACATCTTTCATACTATTTCAGTGTATGTGGATAATCTTGTTTTTATCGGAAACATTCTTTTTGTTGCCAAAAATTCAAGCAATGTATGCACACTTGTTTTTATAATCGAGATTTATGTCCTTTAAAATACTTATTGGGTATTGAAGTTAAATCCTCACATTCTGCCATTTTTTTTATATCAATGAAAGAATACTCTTGATATTCTTCAAAAATGTAACATGCTTGAAACTCAATTATTTTTTTTTCCTAAGGAACAACAACATTAGTTATCAGCTTAACCAACATGTTTCTGATCCTGGCTAGTACTATCGTCTTATTAGCCACTTAGTTTGTCTCACCATCACTTGCCTTGACATTATATGTATTGTTCAGATTCTTAATCAATTTATGCAAGATTTTAGACAACCTCATTTAGACACAGTGTTTACATTCTCCACTACTTCAAGTTATCTCTAGAATAAGGCATTCTTCTTTCTTCTTTAAGTGATCTCTTTCTTCAAGCTTATCGTGATTCAAAGTGGGCTAGTTTTCTAATGACTCGACGGTTTGTTACTAGTTTTATCATTTTTCTTGCACATCCCAAATATCATGAAAAACTAAGAAATAAACTATAGTCTCCCATCCTCAGCTAAGTTGAGTATCAATCCATTGCTACTACAATTAGTGAGCTTCTTTAACTTTACTAATTACTTCATACTAGGTGTTTCTCATCCCCAGCCTATGCAATTTTAATGTAATAACCAAACTCTTTATGTATTTTTGTTAATAATATCGATCATGAACATATGAAGCATATTAAAATAAAATTATCATTTTGTTCAAGAACGGTAAAATATGGAGATATTATTACTTTTCATATTTCGACCATTCTCACGTCAATAAATATTTTCACTTAAGCTCTAAGTCATGATAAATTTCATTCTCTATCGAGCAAGTTGGATATTCTTGATATTTATGTGCCAATCGAAGGGGAATATTAAGACTTAATTTTAGCAATCTGTGTTAAAATGTTATTTTAGCAATTTGTCTCTATAAATAGATTTAAATAAAAATTATTTTAGAAGATTTTCTACACTAATTTTTTGTTGTTTGTTTTCTATATTTTGAATATATATTCATATTAAATTAATAAAATAAATAAACTGATACAATTTTTACAACTATCGGTTGGTTTGTGAACAACATTAAATAATATATTATTGAGATTTTATTTTATAGAATCCATAATAATAATTGATATCATTAAGAGCAAAAAATATTTGTGTTTCACTTAATTAATAATATTTGTTTTAACAAATTTTATAATATAAACATTAATGAGTATAAGTAAAAAATTGATAAATTCTTTAATTGTTTTTTCAGGAACTTTCATTAGTACATTAATTTGCATTATTTTAGACGTATGTTATTCATATAAATGTCACCTAAAATTTCATTTATTTACGGGAAATTAAAATTCCCAGGGAAAATGGCGACCAAGATGCCAGATTGCAATATATTAGCAGGCGTGTGAAAACTGCAAAAAAAAAATAGGGAAAGTGGAGATGCGGGGTATCGATCCCCGTGCCTCTCGCATGCTAAGCGAGCGCTCTACCATCTGAGCTACATCCCCTTGAAGGTGCGGTGATAACATTATATTACAAATACATAATTTTGGTAAATTTATGTATGCTCCTTAAGCTTTTGATAATTATTTTTTTCTAAATAAAATCAATTATGAGACTGGTATGTAACTTATGTTTGTTATGAGAATTGCTCTTTAAAAAAAATATTTAGATACAAGAAATTTTATCAAATTCCAAGCGTGAAAACGCAAATCTCCCATGTTCGGGTTGAACACGCATCATTCTCCCTCTTGTTAATTGCTTTCAATTTTTAATATATTATACCGGCATCTCTCCCAATATGCTACCTACTAACACTCCAAACAGAGCAATCATCTCGAAATGGAATATACTAAATTTAAAAAAAAAAAGCTAACAACTTGCAGCACGTACACAGTATTGATTTGCTCTTTAATAAACATGAGCATTGAACTAATCTTCATTTACTACAAAATAATACGAAATTTAGCCGTTGATTTGAAAATTTTAAGTAATGATCAATCTCCTTCTCTATCTACGGCATTGATGGGTAAAACCGCCTTGTTACGAGCAGAGCATTCCCTGTGCCAGCCTTCATGTTTTTCTAGGCGTCAGACTCGGCGCTCGCGATAGCGTGCGTGTTTTATATGCACATTGACTACTTTTGCTGATCGCATACGCAGTTTCAGCTTGTTCTTGTTGATCTGTACTTGTATCGCACCGCCCAGAAAAGATAGTGCAGGAAATTCAACCCGCTAAGCGCGCACATCAGCCAGTAGAATCTCTCGAGGTGATAATGGTTTATGTTGCCGCCGGCGAGCCAAGGTTTATGACCGGAGCCGTCGGTAACATTGTTAACTAGTGATACAATCACTGAGCTTAGGTAGTATCCCATTGCCAGGGAGGCCCAGGAAAGCGAGGTAGCCAAAGACCTCATGCTCGTGGGTGCTTCTGTGAAGAAAAATTCAAGCAATCCAGCCAATGTGAAGAGATCAGCAGAGCCCAGGAACAAGTACTGGAAGGCAATCCAGAAGAAGCTGATGGGTAATGGCTGTTGCGAGTCTAGGGAGCTCCGACTCGGTTGCTACTCTTTTTCGCTTGATCTCGACGAGAGCTGCCACCCCCATTGCGAGGATGGAAAGGACTAAGCCGATTCCGATTCGCTGCAAATGGGTGATCCCCATTTCGGATTTGGTTACTCTCCTGAAGAAGGGAATGATGAAATGGTCGTAAACAGGGGCCAGGATCATGATGAAGACTACAGGGAAAATAGGTAAAGAAGCCGGGGGAACTTTCAGCGAACCGAGCTTCGTGTTCATTGTAGCAGCTTGATGGACTGAAAAAGTAGAGAGCTGAGCTAGGCAGCAGTTGAGCATAATGGTGCAAGCAAAAATTGGGAGGATTTCCAACACGATCTTGACTTCTTCTACTTCATCGACAGTGCATTCTAGTGCTCCGTGAACTGGCTTGTTAATCGCTGCTCTGTTGAGGAATTTCAGGCTTCTCGTCGGGGTAAAATTGGCGGCTTGATCCTTTTCTTTGGTGGTTTCCTGCTCTGCTTCTTTGTTGAGTTGGGTTGGCGAAGAAGGGCTTGTGGCCAGGTTAACAATGGCGTTGCTTGAACTTGTACTAACGCAAGTGCTTGTGGCAGCTGCAATCATAACCTGCCCAATTGAAACACAGAATTTTCCATTTCCATTAGCCGAACTATCATCAGCAAAACCAAACACCCACTTAAACTCTTGCTCTATAAAACTGTATTTTAACTTGCCTTGAAGATAGTGGTAAGTGGACTTCCGCAAGGAATCTTGTTTCTGTAAAATGGCGAACCAGCAAGGAAAATCGGGATTGACAAGAAGATAGAAATCGTGGCAACCCCAAAACCCCATTCCCAACCTTTATTATCTTCAAGCCACACAACGAAGGTGACGGCGATGAGGCCGCCGCAGGAGAGACAAAAGACGAAGTAGTTAAAGAAAGTCGACCTTTGTTTTCTTCCTTGCGGAGACGTATCGTCGAATTGCTCAGCGCCGTGCGGCGGCAACGAGCCTTTGATGCCTCCAACGCCCAACGCCACCAGGTACAGGCCGAGAAACAGTATTGCAGCTTTTGACCCATCAACTTCTTGGCATGGAGGCATTGATGGGCCGCATGTCGGTGGCTTTAAACCAGGCAAGTGAGCTTGTATTGTCAGCAGAATCAAACCCTGTTTTTCATTTTAACCTCATTAGAAAAACAGCCATGGTTTCTCCATCATCATTATTTTTCAGTTTCACAGGTTTCTGAATAGCAGTAAACCAAGGGTGGGTCTAAAATGGTGTTCGGGCCTACAGTTTTGACCCGAGCCCGACTTGGGCAGGTAAGCAAGTAGCCTACCTCATAACTCATAAGAAAATTACAGTGTCCAGCATTAAAGAGGGGGAAAAGTTAAGGTTACATGCAGAAACGGGTGGGGCCCAGTATCACACGTGTCTCGTTCCGACGACACGTGGAAGAGTTGGATGGCAACACGTGGTCGTGATTTAGTATATGATTGGGTGAGATTGAGGTGGTCTTATCGAGTGGAGAGAGACAAGATTTTGTTAAGCAAAAAGACAACGGAGGAGGTTGCTTTCACGCTGAAATTGAGAAAAGCAACGGTTTGGGTGGGGTCCACTCCTCCCGCCTCGAGAACCATACTGGGCAGCAATTGGATACGTTGCACGACTACAATGTATGGGACCCACACGTCCCCACCATTTCATTTATGACCTATCGTGAGTGACATTTATACAATAATACCCAAATAAATAAAACATAATTAGTAATTAATCAATTGCAATTTGCTTCTTAATTTCCATTTACGTAAATAAAACACACATGATCCTACCAACCATCGCTTCAAACCGCTGGTATTTTATTCTGTGTGTTCAGAAAATTAATTATATTATTGTTAATTATTAAAATAAGTAAATTTTTTATTTAAAAAAAAATGATAAAAAAATTTAGTTAAAAGAAAATGATAAAATTAGCGGTGATGACATGATTTGTTTTGGGGTAAAGAGAAAGTATGTGATACAAGGTAAGTTGCTCATACAATATTCCATGCAAATTAAAGCTTTCCTTCCTCACCGCAATGCATGTGGAGGAGAGTCATGTAAAAAGCCAAAAACAGCCCAGAGCAATTTTAGTCATGAATTTGTGTTATTCTAAAAATTGTCTAATTTCTACTAATATAACCTTTTAACTATAATACTTACATACATAATAGATTCAAAAGCAGTGCGTATATACATATACACACATATATATATATGTATATGTTATTGTTCCTCATTTTCTTAAAGAGAGAAAAGGGAGGGATTAGCAGAAATGAATTACTAAAACCAGCATGTATAAGAAAAAAGAGATGGCAGAGGAGATTTATTATGGATGTATATAAGGGATTAAGAAGAGGGTCGAAGTTAATTAAGATGTAAAAATTAAATTGAGAAAGAAGCGAATCAGGGAGATGAGAGATTAGTTACCAGAAGTTGAATGAGAGCGCTTATCAGATAGATGTGATAAGTAGTAAAGAAAGCATCCGAAAGAAAACCACCAAGGAGAGCAAGCAGGAAGGCAGTGCCCATGAAATTGGTGACGTTATTAGCAGATTTTGATGGAGATAAGTGCATGTAATCGGATAGATATAACACCAGATTGCTTGCATTTGCCAAATACGCCAAGTTCTCCAAAATCTCCACGCCTATACATACATAGAACAAAATCATTAGTTTAGCATGTAATATATATTACGCAATATCACAGAAACCCACATGGAATTTTTCAACAAAATGTCTTCAAGCTTATTTAAAAATATATATATATATGTATATATTGATGTGTATATAAAGATTACAGATTACAGATTACAGACCTAGTACAAAAGAAGCAGCCAGCATGCCGCCATGGCAGCCTCTGAGTGCAGGTCTGTTCCTCCAATCTACATATCCTTCCCATCTGCTCGCCTGCTGTTCTTCTACTTCCTATAATTACAGTACGTACAGTACAAGGCTCATGTGAAATCAGTGAACCAAAAAAGCTATATACATATACATATACATATATGTATGATCACGAAGACAACTGAAGACGAAAGAACGATGGAAAGAAAAGTAAAAGGAGAAAGTATTAATTAACCCACCATTTCTGTGGTTTTGTTTTGTTTTCTTCTTTTTCCTTTTCTGGTCTGGTGAGAGGAGAGAGAAGAAGAGAGAGAGAAAGTCTTATAAAGAATGGAGGAGGTCGAAGTGTCCAAGTTGGGGAAGAGAATGGTCTAGATCTTCAGAGAATTACTTTCATCTTCCAGACCCTTTTCTCTTATTTATAAGAATTTCTCAAAAGAACCAAAGAAGATTTTTTTTTTTTTTTTAAACTTTTCCTTTTGCTTTGTTTCTCTCTCTAAACAAGCATCCAAAACCCATATCTGACTGACCATGAAGAGAGAGGGAGAAGAGACGGAGAAGGTTAAGTCCTTAACTGGTCTTTTGCTTATTTTGATTTTGAATTAAATATATATATGTACAGTTCTTCCTAAAATAGAAGAGAAAACATGTAATATCTAAGCATCAAGCTCTTTTTAACATCGCATAATGGTCACCAACCATTTCAACCATTCTCTATACTATAAATATATTTTTATTGTGTTATGTTCTTGTTGGAAAGGTTATTGTGTTGTGAGAATCAAATTTTGTGATACAAAAATTTAATGTGAGTAACGTGCATTAACCCGAAGTATATTTACTATTTTAAATTTTTATTGAAAAACTAAATATGTAAATTAATTGTATAAACAACCTACAAATTGGTCGAAGAGAAAGTAAAAAAAAAAAAAAAATCTCAAAAGTCTTATACGTATAGCTTCAAGAACAAAAATCTTTTTAAGATTTGCACCGAAGAAAAAAATAAATGAATTTTAAAAAATAAAATGTACTTTATTATGTTTGACCATTCTAACTATGACCAGCTTCCATTATGTTAAAAGAAGTCTATCTTTATTTATCTTTATTTTTTTTTAAATAAAAAAAAATAAAGCTGAAACAGGAGATAAGAACTTGAGGATGTCATCTTAGTTATATAATATATAGTTTCTTTCTTATCTTATTATTATCATTAAGATATTAAATAATTTGATTTTTTAAATGGGTAATAACAATACATTTAAATGGACATTGACTTACCAATTTGGCCATTGATTGAGGGGTAATTTATAATATTATTTTGAACAGCTTCACCAAATGCATATGTCACCCGCTTTTGATATATTATTCATTCTATTCAAATAAATAACATATTATATATATATATGGGTATTAAAAAATAAACGATTTTTTGTTTTTAAAAAAGCAAAAGCAAAATAACAATAGATAGTTGCATGAAATTAAACAAGAGTGGAGCTACATATTTAATGGTTAAGAAATTTTATTTCGTTTATATTAGTAATTTCAATTTTAACTCTTAATTAGTGCGATAAATATATATTATATGGTATTTAAAAAATTAAATTCAAAATTTTACACGCATGAATCATAAATAGGAGTTGATTAAAGTTTTGGTACGGGATTTGAATCTAAATAAAATTAAAATAATAATAATAATAATTCACAAGATTGAAAAGTGAGTCAAAAGATTATTTTTGAACAAAGGAGATTATACCCACCACCATGCTCCACCTACTGTCCCACTGGTGCAACCCAACACAACAAGAAATTTAAAGAGATGTACATACATACATGTATATATATATATATATATATATATAAATGTATATATGTAGATGGAGTGAAGTATAAAGTTTAGCCCGTGATATGCAACTTCAGATTTTTTTTTTTTTTTTAGGATACGAGCAGTGTTTTACAGATGCAGATTGTTGACCTCCTATCTAATTGATTAATTGTTCATTTTTTTTTTTTATAAAAGAAATTTAATTTCATAAATTTTGAAAATGCTGGGGCCAAACATGTCTTTAGAATTAATGAAGAAGAAAAGCTATTTTGATCCGAACTAAAAAAGGGAGTTAATTATTGTATTAAACGTCTCTTAAATTAGTGCAGACCCATGAATTATGTTCTTTACTTTCCTTCAAATTTAATGCATTATGATCCACACAAAACATTTGACCTGCCAAACCACCGCACTCTCTCTCTCTCTCTCTCTCTCTCTCTCTATATATATATATATATATATGTACTGCACATTTTATTTTGTTGGTCCAACTATGGAAATATTTATATATATATAGATATGTATCTACCAATCTCAAACATAAAAGAAAATAAGTAATTAGTTGTGGTGTATGTACCTACCAAATTTAGTTAATATTGCAAATTTTTTTTTTTTTTTTTTTCTAACATACAATCTGTCATAAAGCATAAATGAGTTTGTTGAAAATTTTTATAAAGAAATAATATTTAAAATGTATAAAATGAGCATTATATACGTTTATTTAGCTACATTGACTTTATATATTGATCAATATGCATGTTCTTTCCTTGTGCAGACTAAAACTTTTATGTTACATGAAAATAATAAATCTATATTATAAAATTTATATCATTATAGATTATAAATGCTATTTTATTGGCTTTATATATACATATATATATATATATATGTGCTCGTGTGTACGTGTGTACGTGTGTGTGCGTGTGTATATATTCATGTATAATATATGCAAGTTGCAAAGGAAAGGGGTGTAGATAAATGTAAAAGCATCTTTATAAGCACATTATGACATGACATAACAATTAAAGATCACCACTTGTTACAAGCATCCCTTGTCATGAACATGTTATAAGACATAAATTTCATCCTCCCTAATCCCTTCTCCCACATATCCATCATATATATATATATATATATATATATATATATTACTAAAATATTGCTATTTTGAAAATATTATAAATTTTTATTCATTTTAATCAAAGTTTTGAATTAAATTAAAATGAATTCCTTTTAATCCGATTGGTCAATTTTGTTGGAAAAAAAAAAAAAAAAACTGTGGAATTAAACAGTTGATTTTGATATATGAAGCTTTGCATATTAATTAATTTGTAGTACGTAACATTTAAATTATCATTTTTTTTATACGAATCCAATTTTAACTTTATATGATTTAAAAGATGCACTTGTTTGATACCCTGTTTATATATATATATATATATATATGTATATGTTATATGTATTTGTTTTTTATGTAAGATAAAGATGGGACATAACCAACAAAAACAAAACGTTCTTTTCATAGAAATTTTGTTTTATATATACTCGAGTAGACCCACACATATATATATATACATATATATTTTATTATCTTTTTCATTATTAATTAGAATATATAATAGAAAATATTTCATATCACAAAATTATATACAGATTAAATCGACTTCAATGTATTCTGTGTTGACTATAAGATTATTACTGATGTGGGTACGTTATAAATATTTCCAAAATTTCTGCTATATAATTCTTTTCCTTGAAGCATATTGTATTCTAATTATATGAATTGATTTCATGTATAATTAGAATACTATGTTATTATTATAAGATTAAATGAAAGTTAAAAGTATATTATTTTTTAAATTTTACATAAAATTTGGTCCGATGTTTATTTTTATTATTTGAATATTTTATGAAATCAAATATAATTAGATCATAGATAACTTAAATTGATTGAGTTGATCTTTTTGTCTTCAGTCTGATCATTAAATCATCGGTTCTGATGAAGCCAGGAAAGAGTAATCAGGTGGGCCACACCACCCCTATTGTTGTGGGGTCCAGCAAGCTGACCCATCTTTTAAGGTTAGTATGTGTAACCGACGGTTTCTGTGCCCATGTGATGGTAGAGGCCACCATCGCATTTACACTCTATGATTCCCCCTGAATTTTCAATATTCAATCCGGTTACGGCAATGTTTATTTTCACATTATTAAATTATTATTTTAAACCATCAAATATTTTATTTATACATTAAGCATTATATATATATATATATCAATTATACGACTGTCGAATCCAGGATATGCGAACTCACACATATACAATTAGGATAAAAAAAATTTATTCGTTAAATAAATTCTATTTATTTAATTCACAATTAATTTATGATTTGAAAGAAAATAATTATGATAAATAAATTGATTAGGACTACACAAAAAAAAAAAAAATTAATAAATTAAAATTAATTTTTCAAAAATTGATTACAACATCACAAATTATCTTAATAAATAAATATTAATTTTCTATTTAATAAGAAGGTCGAAAAAATCTCTTTAAAGAACATTAAAGTCAATGGCTTCTTTTGAAAAGTTTTTATTTTATTGTTTTGAAACTTCTATACTTTATAATTAATGCATAAAAACCAATTTCAAACTTTACATGATAAGAATTATAATAGAAATTTAATTATTAAAATATCACTAATATTTATTTATAAATATAATAAATACAAAAATTTTGTGAATTTGTTTCATGCTCTTATGAATTTGTTCATAATATATGTTCATGATTTTCTTTATACTTTTGAGCTTTTAAACTCGTGTAAGCTCCCATGTGCATTTGATTTAAATTACATATAAGACATTTTATTAAATAATATTTCTTTACATTTAAATAAAAAAAGATCTCGTGAATGAGTTCATGATATATTGTCATAATTTCTTTTATAGTAAGTGAGCTTTCAAGCTCGTGTAAGCTCCATGTGAACTTCCATGTTGTCATGAGTTTAATTTATGTTTTATATGTGAAATCTCATGTGACCTAATATAATTTATTACACCTTAATTTATGTTATTATGCATATTAAAAATATAATAAAGGATTAGCAAAGATGCTTTAGTGGGAGTTGACAATTGTTATTCATTTTTATGAATAAAATCTTAAGTACTTCGTTTAAATTTAATATAATTAATTCCATGATGTATAATTTTATTTTCTTAATATAGTTAATAAATTATATGTAATAAAGATTGGTTGAGAATATGTTATTCAAGGTGAAATCAATGAAAATATAAATCAAGACTGCTAAATCTTATAAATATAAATAGTATATTTTAATTTTTTTAACATAATTTAATAACCATTTAGATTATTACTAACACTATTTAGGAATTTCATACATATATAAATATTTGGAGACACGTTTGATATTGCTGAAATTCCCACAGAATAATTATGGCTTTTTGCCATACAGTAGAATAGTTCCACAAGGCCTTTTTAGGACCAACATATATATAATATAATATTTTTTATAAAAAGTAATTATATATAATCTGGAGAATATCCTTCTAATTTACAAGAGAAAACATGTTTAAGATGACATATCAATGTTTTTTTTATAATTCAGGTATCTTTCTCCACACCCAAATATATATATATATATATATATATATATATATATATATATCAGACTTTCTCAAAGGGTGCCTTTTTTCCCATAATTTAAGGTCAGTCCACTTTACATTCCTATTTATAATAATAAGAAACTTTTAATTAAAAATATATATATTTCATAATATATATATATATATATATATAACAACTTATTAGCAAAGAATAAAGTATACATTTGGATGGTTATATAATTTTAAAACCAAATCACATGTCAAATTAATCTAAAGATTAGAAAGCATAATAAGCCATCGAGAATATTAATAAACTATATTTTCTCGCCCTATCTTTAGAATTTAAAACTGCGAGTTACACACTTAAAACTAGCTATTAATTTAATTGAAGATAATCATTGTATAATAAGTAAGAAATTATTTTCTAACAAATTAAGTAATTGGGTTATTACATTTATAGATACCATACTCATTCTATTAATTTATTAATATAGACCACTATTATTTAAATTCTATTTAACATCAAGTTTTTAGTTACAATTCTTTTGGATAATATAATTATCATATATTAAAAAATATTAATTTATTATAAATAAATATAAACTTAATTTTCAAGTCATTTTACCTTTGCAAATAGATGTTAAAATTTTAACATTTATCTAAAACAAAAGTAACATACATATTATATTAAAAAAAGATATTAGAAATATAACTAATGAATTTTGATCCGAAAATTATTCGAATTCTCATTTACTTTAGATACTAAGTTCCGAATTTTGTATAGCACAAAATTATACATAAACTTAAGTTTACACTATACTTTTAAAAAAAAAAAAAAAATTATATTTGAAGAAGGGAGCATCTTTCATGGATTGCGTTACGTTCCATGGATCATTAATTTCTTGAGCTTCACATTCACGCATGGAATTTGAAAAAGACACAGGCGGCTGCAGTTTTCTTTTTTAAGTTTTTGGCATTTATCTTTTCAAAATTATACTCTTCCCCTTTATATAATTCTTCTTCTATGATTAGTGAAGAAAAAAAGTAACCAAAAACTAAAAAGAAACTTTGTTTGGTTCCCCAGAAAATACAAAAGAAAAACACCTTATCAGATTATCTTCTTTCTCCAATTCAGATTTTGTTCACGTTTCAATAACTATTCCATGAGTTGTTATCAAGTCAAACTTGAATTTAATCATGCCTACATCACGATCGAACAATGATTAGACACTTGTAATCAAATTTCTATAATGTACGTGTGTGTGTGTATATGTATATATATGTATATGTATATGTATATGTATACGTAAGGTGTAACATCAGTAAAAGAACATGACGTCGTGAGGATAAACTGTTTTACTAGTATTATATAGATTTAATTGATGGAATTAATTAAGCAGATATACAAATGTATGTAAGCAGTTAAATTGTGAGAATGAAGCTTCGAGATCGTTGACGTTCAATTATATAAATATATAATATAATTTATTATTTCTCATGACTCGGAGGAGGTGGTGAGAGTTAAGTCTACAATTCGTAGACGGCAGTCTATGAATTTCGATGACGAAATTATTTATATGTAAATATATGCCCTATATATATATATATAATCATACTGTATGATTTGATGCCCGTATCTTCCTCACATTTCATTTGCTTCAAACATAATATGTGTTGTGTATATATATGTAGTCACGTGAAGGATTAATATTTATATGACCCCGTCAACAAACACCTACCTTAGATATATCTATATATACATGTATATATATAATAATACAGGCAAAACCTGACATATATATATATATATATATTTATATATGTATGACTCAGATTTTTATTTCTCACTTTCTTTACATAATTTTTAGTACTATAACAA
>NW_019014687.1:2508780-2528020 GCF_000150535.2 Carica papaya
TGTAGGTAACGTAAGCGCATTTCAGTTCCTGAAGAAAAATTCAGGGAACTTAGGGACCGCCTGTAGGCGCAGTAAACCATTTAGCTTTTCGACATCAAATCAGGTAAGGACCCCTCACCCTATTTTCTATCATAGATTTGAAGTTTGAATAAATAATAATACGGTATTTTGTACAAATTAAATAGATGTGCAAAACTAATTACGGATTGCTAATGGAGCATAAACCGGACATTGTTTTCGGTTGATTTCTATTGATTTATTTTACAATCTAAAAGCATGATGGTATCTGGTTTATCTGCTTTATGGTTTAAATGCATGTATTACTGCCTTACTTGATCACTGTTTGATTTTGAAATTTAAGATATGATTGCATTACCGGATGCATGTTCATTAATTTATGTGATTATATTTTATTTGGTAACGGGGACTAAGGAAAAACAAGAAAGAGGTGTGATCAAATAAAACAGATAAGATGACAGTCTCACTAGATATATTGGGAGATGGTGGACGGACCGAGTTCATAGGGAACCCTACCGTGAACGTTGTCTTATACCGGACGGGGTACAGAGACTTGGTCATTTGACACTCATACCGAACGAGGTATGAAGACAGCTCTTTTCATCCTCATACCAGACGGAGTATTGAGGTTTAATGTCTTGACGCTCATACCGGACGGAGTATAGGGATGATTATGTAATTAAGATTGTTAAGGGAAAGGGTTCACATGTAGCGGTGACACCCCTATAGATCTCCATGGATACTAGTGGGCTGGTGAAACGAGAAACGATTATGATTTTAGTTATTGTTAATGAATATGAATTTATGATATGTTCTATGTTATTGATTGTGCATGAAGTTATGATCTGTATGATGTTATTGTCTTTATAGGTTGTTTTCATAAATTCCACAATAGTAAGTAAACTGCAAATGATTTTACGATTGATAAACGAATTTACTAAATTTACTGCTCCATTAGTTGTTTTGATTTTCTACCAATCTTCACTTCTGTGCTGGTGATATAGTGTGATGTCCTTACTAGGCTAGTGTAGTTCACCCCTTATTTAACTATTTTAGATCAAGATGACCTGGTTCCCGAACCCGATCCGCAAGAAGACTGCGAGTAGATTCTAGATACTTTATATTTTTCTTTACTTTTCTTATTTCTCGTATTTCTTTTAGAAAATTTATTCCGTGATATTTGTTTAGTACTTTTAAGTTATCGTGTAAGGGATGTAGAACTTAATCTTTTATTTCGCTTCCGCACTCAAATTATTATATATTTTCTGTTGGATTTTCGGGGTTGTTATAATTGGTATCAGAGCCACGTTCCTTAGACCTGTCCCTTATACAATAATACTTAGAGAAACACCAAACCAATGAATTATCACTCAACCATTCCTTATGAAATACAGGTACAGAGAGATGAGGAGAGGAAGACCCCCACTAAACTGAGCAGCCAAGTATGGTTCGCTTAGGGAAGACGTTGATAGGATATTTGAGATGCTGGAGAGACTCATTGCTGCCCAGCAGGGCCGAGAGGAGAGGAGGGAGCTACCTGACCCTCCCCTGCTACCATATGTTGAGCCACCACTGCAGTGAGAGGATCCTGAGCCACCCCGGTACGACCCTGCTCCTCCACAGTACCACCTGGGAACACCGCAGTATGATCCGGTGCCTCAGCCACAGTACCATCTGACATCGCTACAGTACAATCTGGTGCCCCCACAGTATCAACAAGTACCACCACAGAGCCATCTAGTCCCTCCTAAGCCTGACCCAATCCCTTTTCCACCGGATCCAATTCCTCCCACAATTGACCTAAGCTACATAGAGAGGTATAAGAGACTAAATTCATCTACTTTTGCAGGGAGATCCTCTTTTGAAGATGCCGAGTACTAGTTGGCAGAGACATAGAAGGCCTTCAAGACCCTAGGGGTGACTTCTAAGCAGAAGGTCACCCTTGCTATCTACATACTAGTGGGAGAAGTGGACCGCTGGTGGGAACTCAAACAGACCACCCTGCCTGTTCCAGTTACTTGGGAACAGTTCCTAGCAGTCTTTCATGCAAAGTACTTCCAGAGCACCTCCGACATCTGAAGGAGATGAGTTCAGACAATTAAAGAGTCGTGAAAAAAATTATCACATCCATGACTTAGAGCTTGCCGCAATCATACACACCTTGAAGACTTGGTGCCATTATTTATACGGAGAGACCTTTCAGATCTATACCGATCACAAGAGTTTAAAACACATATTCACTCAAAAAAGATCTCAACATGCGTCAAAGAAGGTGAATAAAACTTCTTAAGGACTATGATTGTGACATCTTATATCATCCGGATAAGAGCAACGTGGTAATCGATCCACTCAGTAGAAAAAGTGCAGGTATATTAGCCCATTTGATAGTTTCAGAATGCAGGCAAATTTGGACCACACAACAGGTTCAGATTCCGAACTTGAGAAGAGTCATATGTTTGGATCATCTGACCGTTCAGCCTGAGTTAATTCAGAGAATAAGAGAAACTCAGTCAGCCGATCCTGCCCTAGTATCCCTCAAGAAAGATGCAGAACAGGGAATTAGCTTAGAATTCTGAGTCTCTGCCGATGGGTTGCTCCGATTCCAGGACAGGGTGTGTGTTCTTAGGTGATAGTGAGTTAAAGAGAGATATCATGACAGAGGTCCATAGCTCAAAGTTTGTCATGCATCTCGAAAGCACTAAAATGTACTAAAGTATGCGACCCCGATTTTGGTAAAACAGAATGAAAAGAGATATAGTTAACTTTAGTTCTAAGTGTTTGGTATGTCAGCAGGTCAAAGCAGAGCATCAGCGCCCAGACGGGCTACTTCAGCCATTACTGATCCCGGAATGGAAATGGGAACATATCACCATGGACTTTATGACAGGTTACCTAATGAACGCTCAGGACGTGATGTTATTTGGGTAATTATCGACCGGCTTATCAAGTCTTTCCACTTCTTGGCCATCAGAATGACTAATCCCTTGGACAAGTTAGCAATAATGTATATCTGGGAAGTGGTCAGATTGCATGGAGTCCTAGTGACAGTGGTGTCCAACAGAGACTCCATGTTCACTTCTCGATTTTGGAGTAGCTTTCAGCAAGCCATGGGAACGAAGTTGTCCCTTAGTACTACATTCTACCCTCATACTGATGTACAGTCAGAAAGGACAATCTGTACACTTGAGGATATACTCCGAGCTTGTGTCTTTGACTCCGGTGGGACGACCATCTACCCTTGATCGAGTTCGCCTAAAATAACAGATACCAAGCGAGTATTGGCATCGCTCTGTATGAGGCGTTATATGGGCACCCATGCAGATCGCCGATTTGTTGGGAATAAGTGGGCGATAAAAAACTGTTCGGCTCAGAGCTGGTAAAGAAGACTACATCCAAAATAATTAAGATCAGAAAGAACTTTCAGACGGCTGAGAGTAGGTAGAAGGGTTATGCGGACACCCGGAGGAGAGATTTAGAATTTGAGGAAGACGACCTGGTGTTCCTTAAAGTCACTCATTTCAAGAGAATCAGTAGGTTCGGCAGGAAGAGAAAACTGAACCCTCGATTTATTGGACTATTTGAAGTTTTAGACAAGATTGATACCGCCGCCTACAAACTCGCACTACCTCCGGAACTTTCTAAGGTCTATAATGTGTTTCATGTGTCTATGCTACGCAAGTACAACCCGGATCCCTCTCATGTCTTGCCCCACGAGCCTCTTCCACTCCAAGAGAATTTATCCTACGAGGAAGTATCAGTCAGCATTTTGGATCGAAAGAGCAGATTACTCCGCAAACGGAAAATTTTCTTTATAAATGTCATATTGCACCACACACCAATGAAGGCTACATGGGAGATAGAATCAGACTTTAGAGCACAGTATCTTCAACTGTTCGATCGAGAGTGAGAGATAAATTTGAGGGACCAAATTTCTTTTAAGAGGTGAGAGTATTAACACCCAACATATAATTTTTTATTTTTTATTAATTGTTAAATATAATTATTTATTAATTAAATTTAATTTACTTTATTTTAATTTAATTTAATTTAATGAAGATAATAATAATAATAATAATAAGGGTGAAAAATTAGTTAAGGATTAAATTAAAAATAATTTTGGAAAAAATATGTGAAAATTTGGGTTCTGTATGTATTTTTGAAAAAAAAATAGGAAACTAGGGAGTCAAAATATAATTTTTAAAAATTATGCCACATCAGATGCTCGGTCAGCAACTCCGACCACCCAGGACGCGCCAGGTGGCAGAGGCACTAATGCAGGAGGCCACGCAGGGGGGAGCTATGTGAGCGATCCGCGTGCGCGCGATCGAACAGCTGAGATCTGTTCCTGCGTGCATGGATGGCCGATTGAAATCGTGCATGGACGGCCTATATTGAATCACACATGGATGGCCCAGATTAAATTGTGCTCGAACGGTTCAGATTGAATCGCGATGAACGGCCTAGATTCACTTCCTATTTAATCGTGATCGGACGGTTCAAATCAAAAGCGATGAACGGCTCAGATCAAAAGCAGATGGGTATAAATAACCTCATCTACACCCAAACTCTAACCCTAGCCGCCAGAGCCCCTCGCCGGAGAAGATTACCCAACTATTAGGGAGCCGACGACCGCCACCTGCTGCTGCACTGGAGCAATTTTTGACTGCTAAACAAGGTAAAAATTTTACTCTTTGCTAAGGAATTAATTTTAAACACACTCATGACCAAATTGGAGCAAAAGAACCGGCTGATTGGCCAAAAAATATTGACAAAGCCCGGCGACGCCGCCGTGGGGTAGTTCAAAAAACGCCTCTGATGAGGCCCTTCCCGATTTTTGTTTCGGTAATTTTTCCACTATTATGATCACCGTTTCCTTCTCTATAGGTTGACCGGAGTAAAATACCCAACTGCAGCGTGAGCCGGAGGAGCCGCCGCACCGGAGAGCCCTACCGCCGGTGAGTTTCAGTTTTCTACGTTTTTTCGGCCAACCGAGGGCCCTAAGTGTGTTTTCTCACAGGAACTGATGCAAGTTTGACTGAATTCGGCCAAAAATAGTGAACACGAGGCGGATCACCGACACAAGCGGTGGCACCGTCGCCAGAGCACGGCAGAGCCACCGTGTCGGATTTTTAAAATTGGCCGAGTAGGCACTGAGACTGAGTTTTGGGTTATTTAGGATATTTGTAAGTACTGTAAGCGCATTTCTGTTCCCGAAGAAAAATTCAGGAAATCCAAGGAACGCCCATAGGTGCAGTAAACCATTTAGTTTTTCGGTCTCAAATCAGGTAAGGACCCCTCACCCTATTTTCTATCATATATTTGAAGTTTGAATAAATAATAATACGGTATTTTGCACAAATTAAATAGATATGCATAATTAATTACGGATTGCTAATGGAGCCTGAACCGAATATTGTTTTTGATTGATTTCTGTTGATTTTTTTTATAGTCTAAAAGCATGATGATATCTGATTTATCTGTTTTATGGTTTAAATGGATGTATTAATGCCTTACTTGATCACTGTTTGATTTTGAGATTTATGATATTATTGCATTACCGGATGCATGTTCATTTGTTTATGTGATTAGATTTGATTTGATAACGAGGACTAAGGGAAGACAAGAAAGGGGTGTGATCAAATAAAACAGATAAGATGACAGTTTTACTAGATATCCTAGGAGATGGTGGACGGACCGAATTCATAGGGAACCCTACCATGAACATTGTCTCATACTAGACAGGGTATGGAGACTTGGTCATTTAGTGCTCATACCGGACGGGGTATTGAGATTTAATATCTTGGCGCTCATACCGTACGGGGTATGGGGACGGTTCTGTAATTAAGATTGTTAAGGAAAATGGTTCACGTGTAGCGGGGACACCCATATGGATCCCCATGGATACTAGTGGGCTAGTGAAACGAGAAACGATTATGATTTATTTATTGTTAATGAATATGAATTTATGATATGTTCTATGTTACTGATTGTGCATAAAGTTATGATATTTATGATGTTATTGTCTTTATAGGTTTTTTTTATAAATTCTACAATGATAAGTGAACTGCAAATAATTTTACAATTGATAAACGAATTTGCTAAATTTAGTGTTCCATTAGTTGTTTTGATTTTCTAGCAACCTTTACTTTTGTGTCG
Source organism: Carica papaya (assembly GCF_000150535.2). The sequence continues at coordinate 2,514,955 of NW_019014687.1, forward strand.
GTGATATAGTGTGATGTCCTTACTGGGTTAGTGTAGTTCACCTCTTATTTAACCATTTCATATCAAAAGGATCTGGTTCTCGAGCTCGATCCGCAAGAAGACTGCGAGTAGATGCTAGATACTTTATATTTTTCTTTACTTTTCTCATTTTTCGTATTTCTTTCAGAGAATTTATTCTGTGATATTTATTTAGTACTTTTAAGTTATCGTGTAAGGGATGTAGACCTTAACATTTTATTTCGCTTCCGCACTTAAATTATTATATATTTATTTTTGGATTTCCAAGGTCGTTATAGAACAACTATATTTATTTATTATTTTTTGAATTACTAAAAATAAATAAATATGAGAATAATTTAAAAGTAAATAACACTTCGAGTAATTTAACATAATTTTTTTCATAATCCTTCTCAATGGCATAGGTTATTCAAAAATAGAAGTCCATAATTTAATTAGACGTTACTCAAACCACTTACTAATCGTGTTGGCCTTAGCCAAAGGTGTTACCCTTGATCATGGTAAAGTAAGTCTTTTAGGCTCGAGGCCTCATGGTGAAGGAGCAATCTTTTTTTGAGTTCATCAAAAAAGGCTAGGATATAGGAACTGGAACTAGAGAAAATCATTTAGTAGGTAAAAATAACAATTGCACCGATGTTTTTAAAACATATAACAAAAAGGTATTGCACAATGTATTAAAAGAATTAGTATTACAAAGACAGAATTGGAGAGATTAACTAAGGCTAGTGAGATTAATATGACTCGAGAGGATATTAGATAAAAGAAAATAAGATTAGATGAGCTTTACCATTAGAAAGAAATTATGTGGGTACAACGTTCTAGAGTGGACTAATTGAGGTGGGGGAATCATAACATTTGTTAATTTCATGCACGTCCAACTGCAAGAAATAAGCAAAATATAATCTTAGGGATTATAAATGAAGATAGTGGGTTGAAACATACCCAAAGAAAATCGAACAACTATTTCATTAAGATATTCAATGAGGCAAACACAGATAATGTGTTTCTGGCCTTTAGCTATGTGGAATCTAGAGTTACAACCTTTATGAATGCTCTCCTACCAGAACCTTACACTATAAAAGAGATATTCACGACTCTACAATAAATGCACCATAACAAAGACACTTAGCCTAGATGGTATATCCCCTATCTTTTATAAAAAATATTAGTCAATTGTCAAATCTAACATTTCCAAGTTTATTCTAAACGTCATTAACAATTGTGCTCCTCTTAATAATGCGGATTACACTTTCATCGCTCTCATTCCTAACACCTTTAGATTATAGGTCTATTAGCTTTTTCAATGTTGTTATGACGTTAGTTACTAAATCCATTGCAAATAGATTAAAGGGTTTCCTTTCTAATATCATTCACCTATCACAGTCGACCTTCATTCCTGGCAAGTTGATTACCATGCACTTGTTGTCCTTGAGCTTTTTCACTTTTTAAGAAGTCATTCAACATCTAAACGATGGTATTTTGCTTTAAAACTCAATATAAGTAAAACATATGATACAGTGTCTTAGACTTTTTGAAACATATATTACAAAAATTGTATTTTTACGAATTCTTTGTTAATCTAATAATGAGATAAGTTACTTCAGTTATTTATGTTCTGTTAATTATTAAAAAACTAAAAAATATTATTTATCCATCTAGAAACCTCTAATAGAGGGATCTTTTATCTCATTATTATTTTTCAGTTTTTATAAGGAAGTAGAATGACTTGGACGAACCTTACACAGTCAAAATTGGTAAAGGGCCCCATTGATAAGCCATCTGCTTTCTCCGGATGATTGCCTTATCTTTGGTAGGATAAATCAAACAAAAGTTTAAGGAGTCAAAATGATCATAAAACAATATGAGAAAGCATAAATTCAAGTAATTAACTTTTTTTAAAAATCTACTATCTTGTTTGCTAAAAGCGCTTATAAGAAACTTCAAGTGACTCCGAAGTAGATTTTATGTTTTAATATGGTAAAAACTCAATCTCAATATTTGAGACTCCCAACTGTAGTGGATAGATTATTTATCAGACACTTTCAGTAACATAATGAACAAAATGGTAAAGAGGAGGCAAGGCTGGTAAATGGCAACTTTTTCCCGTGCTGGAAGAGAAACAATACTCAAATTGATAACGTATGCAATTCTTACCTACCTTATAAGTATTTTTCTCTTACTCAAATCTATATCCTTGTAGATAGAATGGTTAATTTTCAGATTTTCCTTGGCAAAAATATTGGAGGTAGTAAGATTCACTGGCTTGCATGGTCAAAACATAAAAACAAGAATAGACAAGAGATATCATGTAGATTCATCTTCTTAAACCCATGTGAGAAATTAAAGGTATATTTATATACGCATAGACATATATAAACCCGAATTAATATAATATATATATATATATATATATGCACATAATAGATCATTCCTTTCCGGCATTAGGTAAAGAGGGATAACAATGCAGAAACTTGTTTGAAAATTTATAACTCCAAATAAGTTTTTAATTCATAAAATTTGAGAATTTAGGTTTTATTTGGAATAAATAAATTATTCTTATAAAATATATTTTAAGATTTTAATTGTATAAAATTTTTGTATCATAAATGCATGGTCTCATATTCTCTTTGATTCTTTTATGTTAGAATTTCAATTCCTTGTAAATAATAATAATATATATATATATATAACTTTTAATTTCAAAAATTGAACAGTGAAAGTCATAGACTATAGATTATCGTACATATTAGTTCCTAATTGTTAAATTGGTATATGTAAAATTTTGTGAAATAATTAATAATTAATTTTGATTTAATAAATTTTATTATACTGATATTTATTATATATATTTATATAATTTAAACAAAACTATTAAAGTATTATAGTTAATATTTTCTAAAAATATCCGCAAAAATTAGTGCCTAATGAAATCATCGAAGCAGTTAGCAGAGTTTCTTGTGGTGTATTAATTATATATATATATATATGGAAAAAGCAATCTCTTTGAAGAAATATGTTCATGCTTCCTGCAAAGAAGGAATTGGATTCTAAATGATAGTCTCATGGAATGATCAAGAAAAAAAAAAACACCTACATCTATACGTACATATATACATATACATATATATTATGTATTCAGGCAAAGAATGCAGGTGAAGTCAAATCTCCTCATCTTTTACTGGTCCCATTAATTTATATATATGATACACTCTATGAGCTACTAACTGATCTTTCCTTTTAACTTTTTAATATATAATATATATATATATGTATATATATGCATACACATATATATTTATTAATCAGAACTTTCGGTGAGGTAATGGTAGGTATCAGATCCAATTCCAGAGTTTCAATGTTTGAAAATTTGGATTTGTCAAAATTTATTGGAAGACCAAAATATTCTTTTTATACCTACCAGACTAATCAAACATGCATGCATGCATATATGCATATATACATATATATATATATATATATATATGTTTATATGATCCTCTTTTTCACAACATCAAATCTATGTTTGCAATAGTGAGTGTGATAGGTTAAAGATATCATATCTTTCTTTGTTTAATGTTTGAAAATTTAAATAATTTTAGGTAAGTTAGTGCACAATCTAAATTAGATTGCATAGGTTTATTATTTACTTCATTAAAAGGTGATTGATTATACCGTTCATATTATATTTTTACTTTTTTAAATCAAAAAATATTTCTTTCCCTCCATAAATTAAAGGTTGAACAATATAAAAATAACATATATATATATATATAAAAGTTTGTAATAAAGAAATTATACTACTCATTTATTATTTCTTTCAAATCTATCATTAGCTATGAAATTGTCACTGCCATCTGCCAATGATATATATAATTGGAAAACACCTTTCCACCATTGTTTGTCAATATATATATGTATATATATGTGTGTGTATGTATAATTATTATACATCACCAGAAAAGACCTTTGAATTGCTTTATCACTAATTAAAAATTTTGTATCCTAAAGGATGATTACAAAAAATAAAATAAAATGGGTATTGCAAAATTCATACGAGTCCGAGAATTAGATAAATATATAATTAAAAATACGAAGGTACCATATTATATATAGACCATGGTTAATTTTATTTTATTATCAATGAAATTAAAGGGTACCCGACATATCATGTGATGTGGGTATCTCTTAGAGTTATATAGTTTTTTTTATTTAATTTTATTCCATAAGTCAATTAATACATACATATATATATATATATATTTTGGAAGATCTTTTCTTTCGGGTCATGAATAAATTAGTCTCGTTCGTGGAATCAATTCAATTCCCTTTTGCATGTTACTTGATTTTGACACAACCAGATCAAGTTATATGAATATATAATTCTCCTTTTTTAAGACCGGAATTAATACCCCTATAAACTCCAAAAACTTAATAATCTTTTCCACTCACCTTGGATTTTGGCCACATTGATCCCCCCCAATTGCCTCCAATTATTAGAGCCGATTAGATATTTCTCCGTTGTAATTTATTTTCTCAGAATTTCTTGGTGTAATGTTCTTCATTCATCCATCCACAATAAGAGAACCAGACATATTCAGTGCATTGTTACGTTTCTATCAAGTCTATGGAGATTTTATTTTGTGTGAATCTCAATTTTGGAATTCTTTTTTTCTAAGGTGTTATGAAAAGAGGAATCTTCCATATGCACTGACAATCACATTAAATTGATAATATAGAAAATTAACTTTTAGAAATTTTTGTTTTCCATGCGCTATCTTATTCTTCTTCGAAAGCAAAACATGGGATGAAATGACTAACGCAGTGTTTAAGGCCGAGTCTATCATCTAAATAAATGCAAGTAAAAAATACTCGGGCTATAGAAGCATGAACTCTGCATTTGAGTTTACTGTCCGTAATCTCTCAAGAAAAATAGTAAAACCCTATACCGTTTGAACTCCATTATTGTCGAAAATCAAAGATTTGATTCCGACCAAAAGATCACAACAGCTTAAACTGTACGATCCCCGCAGATGCACACGAACGTTCATCAGTAAGAACATCTGAGCTAACAGGATAAAAATAAATATGTTGCTGGTTATCGGTATGACAAAAAATGAACTGAATAATAATCACTGTACAAAAACGTGCTATTACCGATTAAAAAGGTGAGCTAATTTATGAGTTGCATCTATCTGAAATCTTCTTGCAACACATAGATAGACAAGGCGTGTTGAGCAATAAATTTCTTGATAGTACCCGCTCACTCCCCAGTCCACTTGTTAAAACCTTCATGGATTCCCCATGTAGACTGGCTATCAGCAGGTCTTATCTGGTAAAGAAAATGTCTCTTCGCTTAGTAAAGCATAAAATGAACTGAAAAAATGGTGGGGGAGAGAGTCAATATAACTTCTGGTCAAACAAATTAAGTGAAACTTTTAAGTAACACTGAATGAAACCCATTCTTGTCTCGGACTATTCTCAAACTGTTGAGAATTATTAATATCATGATAGCTACATTATGACAGTCCCACAAACTCTCAGGTTTTTCACAGTCCATAGGAGCAGACATTTTAAACTTATCAGACTAAAAGCATTAGCAATGGCAACTTTTTCTCATTGTGCTTCTGCAAAGCATCATTCTTTCGCTGTTCTTCATGTCAAACAGCACAGGATTAGTGTTGGCCGCATACCCAGATAACCTCAGCCTCCCCAAGATTTCTCCTGCTTCTTTCTAACATTTATTAAATTTTAAATCTTCCGGATACATCTTTTATTCGCAAGCGGGATTTTTAAGTTTTAACACCGACAAATACTCAAGTAACAAGAATGCCAAATGGGGGGAAATGCATGAAGACGAACAAGAATCTAAACAAAAAGAAGGACAATTACAATGACAGAACCTAATTGACTTTTCCAGCAACTATGCGCCAAATGACAACACTGCCTCATTATTACAAAATCACTGGCTTCAAATGTAACGTACAGATACTACTAAAATTTGGACGTTACTCTCAAATCCAGGACACAATTTTTAACAACCCAATGCGTGTTCTGCAAAACATGTTATTATATGTGTTTGTAATCACATTACAGGATAATGCAGAAGCTTGTTATTTGCCTACAGCAACCTAAGAACTATGTTGCTTCCTTGTTAGTTCCTGTTTAATTAAGTGCACAGTAAGACATAATACGGACTTCTTACTAGCATACAAACACAATAAATTGCATCTATACATGAGAATGAAAGACATAAAAGTATATAAAAGGCCTAAAATACTTACATTCAGGAAAGACGGCGCCACAAAAGAGAACATGCATATCGATGTCATTTGAAAGAAGCTCAAAAGCTTGGCATTCAATGGACTGTTGAGATTAATTTGAATTTTGAAGATTTATGAATGCTTAGATTCATTGCAAGTGCTAATTTACGTATTTATTATTTTTGAAGTACCTGTAGTACCTATATATATATCCTTTATAACTGAGTTTGTCAAACAAGCAAGATATATGTATAACGCTTCTTCCTAAGCGCCTCTCTTCCATCTAACATGGACACGATGGTATCCTCAAGACCCGTCTGTCTCATCAAATTTTCAGGTCGATTCTGGAACCTCATTTCCTTTGAAACTAAGATAAACATGATTCTTTGAGTCAACACCGTTTTTTCATAAACAAAAAAGACTTCTAACCAGCATCATCATAGCCACTCCGTCCACGTAATTACTCCATATGTAACATTCTTATTCTTCATACTCCAAAACACTTCCATTGCCTTGTTTATTTCCACATTTCCCACACACTGCCATGTTAATCTTGTTTCCGCCTAGATAAGTATTAGCCCATGTCCACTGATCAAACAAAACAGAAACCATACACCTCATTCACCTTAACCATCAAATGGAACAAATGAAATGCTTTCCTTGACTTCCCACATTGCACATATCCAGAGATTATCGCATTCCAAGTAATAGGATCCCTTTGAGGCATTTTCTCAAACAACTTTGTCGTGGAAACAATGTTCAACCATGGCTCGTTTTATATCCCAAACTGGGATCTTGAATTGATTCAAGCACTTCCTGGCAAGAAACCGGACAACCAAATTCACGGTACGTAAAAACCAACCCGCTTTGAACATGTAGGCCCCCATGCCCAAACCCTTTTTTTCTCACTGCACTGTGAACCAAACAGCCCAATCGCGAGCCAAGAAATTGAGGATGTCATTATTGGGTGTATAAATTTTATTTGGAATGAAGAATTCTGCTGTAGAATTGAAAGTTTTTTCTACGTTGAGTTCTTGCATATGCTCTGTTCATGGAGTTTGCCGAGTTCGTGCTCTGGTCTACGAGTTCGTCCTCAGTTCAGGCTGGTTTGGTTTATCATGGTTGATTTTTGAATATGGGCCCGGAAAAATGATATAATTGCTAGATTAATTCACTCGTCCCTTTGATTTTGCACTTGTGGGTTGGGCCACAGTGCTTTTTTAATTAATTTATTAAATATGGATTTGGAAATTTAATGGAGCAACCGAGCCCATTAAGCTCTTTTGCATATTTGAAATATTTTGTATGATAAATTATTAAATTATTTAAAGTTTTACATTTATTATAATTTGATTCTTAAAATTTTTTAATTAAAATTTAATCTATAAATTTTGCATTTGTTTCAAACGTTTAATTTTCTTCCATTTTGTAGTTAAAAAAAAGATAAAATAGTTAAGTCTTATTTGAATATTTTGAAAAAAAAGGTCAAAATGAATTTAATTAATTAATTAATCAAATTAAAATCAATATTAAAAAATACGTATAATATTATCAATTTAATTAATTAATTAAAAATATTTTAAAATTATTTAAAAATAATCGAAACAATATAAGGAGTGACTCTATCTGAGTTGATACATAAAGCGATAGATAAAAGAAAATATTTGAAATACGACTGCCAATAACCTAAAGTAAGTGGATAATATTGATTCATTAACTTATATAGTTTTAAATTATTTTATGAATTTTTAGTATAAAAATGTATAAGTAGATATTGTGATATTATGATTTACATATTTTTTGAAAATATTTAATTTATACTTTCGTATTTGTTAAGTAAGTATTTATTAAAGTTTTAATTTAATATAAGTGTTATTTTATTTTTTGTTTTCAAAGTGTGATTTTGATATATATGCATAACTCATTATAGAAATGAGTTGTTCTTAAAGTACTTGCATTATCCTACGCTCCAATATGATCATACATAATTATTTCGTGTTCAGGTATATTGGTAAAGTGATAAGTGTGTCCCCGTACATAATTGTTTCGTATTCAATTATATAGGAAAATAGTGTGATCTGCATGCCCTAACCGTTCCGTGTTTGGGGGGTAGTAGTGTTTCAAAATACTTATATATATCGTTTCATGTTTGAGTACATGGGGAACCAATGATAAATATGTGTGCCTACGTATAATGTATAATAACTTATTGATCATCTATAATAGTGATGAAGTATAAAATGAAGCAATTGAGAATCTGTTTTCTGATTTATACATTTATCTTGATTTATACATTCATCTTCTGATTCGTATATTTGTTTTTTTTTAAATATTATACGATATATCTTTATGTTGTATGTAAAGAAAACTATATATTGCATATACTATGATGTGATTTCATAATATTACTTACTGAGATATTTTATTTTATCTCTTATCACCCTCAAGATACCGAAGATACTGCTGCAGAGTGAGCGATGATACAGCGAAAAAATTTTGAAGGTAAAATCTGATATTAAGGTTACTGTTTTGTACTCTTGTTTTGTAATGTAAGTAAGAAAGCCTACAATCTCGTAAATATATTTATGTTTTACATTTAACGGATGTAACACTTTTGTGACTATGTTATGATTAATAAAGTTAAGTTATTTCACTTAACTCAAGTTTATATAACTTAAGTAAATATTGTAAAAGCCCAAAACCCCTTTTTGGGATTCTAAGCATTTAGCCGGCTCATAATAACAAAGATACTGAAATTTCATTTAGCAGAAGAATTAAAAGTTCAAAAATTATATTTCTTGCACATTTACTTAAAATGCCCAAATAGAGGCTATGGGAATGCTTTGGAACTTGAAACGAGAAAGAAAAAAAAACAATAATAAGTAAATATTTTTAATCTCTATTCGAAATTGACAAAGGGGAAAGAGGTAGTTATTTGTTGGTCTCTTGTTGTTCATGATCCCGGTCTTAGTCGTCCTGATCTGAAATGGTTAATAAGAAATGAGTGACCTACAGTATCTTAGTAAGAATATCAACGCCTTACCACTGATACGGAAAATCAAAGGATTGTAAAAAATATAAAATAACCAATGGAGCATGTTTTAAATAAAATCTGAATGTTAATGCATCACTTATTTGTTTTATCGAAAACATTATGTTCCCTTCCTCAACTAGTAGTCCTTTAACCATATCACATCAAAATAAAATCAAGATGATAATGAAAAGTAATAAGTATACATTCTATGACACGTTTTATTGAGTTCTTAACCATTCATCCATAGTCAAGTTACTTATTATATCCATTCTCGTCATGTCATTCCACTTTTTTCCCTACTGATATCGCTGGGGGCCTATAAGAATCCCCGTTATACGTAGAAACCAAACATTTTTTTATTTCATCAGTCATCCTCATACCTTGTCTAGTAACGGGCACTACGATTTAAACACCGTCTCAATACCCTGTCCGATATGAATGTAATAAATTATTTCTAACTCTGTCCAGTATGGGACTTCCTAGCCCAATACGACCGAGGATACGTCCACGATAGGGTGAATCCTATGCATCAAATCTGTACACTCTCTCCTATGATCCTAGTAGACCTTTTTTATCAATTCACACATGCGTATTTTCTATTTGTATTTAACCCATATAAGATTTGTGCTTCAATTAATACTAGAATATAAAATGCATGTTTCGAAACTCGTTACAAATGTAAATAGAACGAAGTAAAATATCGTGATAAAATAAGATCTTTTATATCTAATATTATGAACAACAAAATGAAATAAATAGATTAGGGCGAAACTAACAAGACAGGATACGATAAATAAGTAGAACGCAATAAATAAACAACACAGAATGAAAAACATATTGAGACCAATACAACGATTCAAGATAAGTATTTAATACATTAACTATAGGCGAACATGGTGAGATGAAAATAGGTTAGACCAACATAAAAGAAATAGGAGGCTTCAAAATAAGAAAATAAGCAAGTAATAATGGAAATAAAATAACAAATACAATCAAATAAAAATTGAAGCAAGAATAGCAAATAAATAGCGTTAAGTAAAGTTAGTGACTAACAAAAATAATCATTTAACCAGCTCCATCAGCAACTTGTATTTTAATTATCAAGAATTCACAAAACAATTTAGAATCGTTATTTAAACTCCATTAACTTTAATTTAACCATAACAGGAAAAGGGTTGAGGGATTCTTACTCTAGATCGGTGTGCAAGACACTGCCTTTTTCACTACGGTTCGTAACGGTTCTCAATTTTTGAATTTTTTGGATTTTTCAGGGGTCAAGTTGGGGTTCCGGCACTGATCTCCACCACATGATCATCCTTCTCCGACGCTTTTTCCTCTGGGCCAAACCAATTTTGGCAGTTCCTAGTGAAAATTTGTTTAAATCGTGGTTCGGGGGGTGTCTTACGGAGAAAGAGACCAAAATCAGCCTTACTGGGCAGTTTTCAATCTCTGGTGCGGCGGCACAACTGTGCTTTATCGTCTCTCTCTCTCGGGTTGCGGTCTTTCTTAATTTTTTCTGCATTAGAGTTAGTCTAAACTACCAAAGGCAAAAAAATAGGGGGAACAGGAAAAAAAATTATGCTCACTGGCACGTTTTGGTCTCTAACACGGTGGCGCCGATGTTCCTCCGGTGGCTACGCTTCTCCTCTAGCCACCCTTTTTCTTTTTCTCTGGTCAAGATGTCGATTAGGGTTTCGGGGAGCCGACCAAAAGAGGTTTAAATACCTCTCATTCTTCAATCTGGGTCGTCCGTGCAAGGCCACGTGGAGCAACGAAGGCCGTCCGATCTGGCCTATTTAGGGCGTTTGGATTTTCCTCCCGTGTGCCTCTTAGATCGTTCGATCGGTCAATCCTGTGAATCTGGGCCGTTGATTGTGTGACCATTGGATCCATCACGTGGACGATTAGAGTTGTTCGTTTTAATTCGGATGGGATTGCAATTGGGTCGTTTGTGTAAAGACCCGAAATTTAAAGGAAACAAATTCATATTTTAATGGCAAAAACAAACAATAATGTTAGGGTTACATTCCTTACACAGTAAATTATAGTGCCCAATAGGATTATGAAAATGTCCTTTTTACAGCAGTTTGTAAAAAAAAATTAAATAAATGATTGAAAACAAGTAAATAAATGTCCTATGGGGTTAACCTCCACTAGCACTTAATGGAGTTCGGGAGGTAATCTACTCACAACCCTCATGCTTATCAGGATCTGGATCTTATTTTTCTTAATATGAAATGGTTAATAGGAGGGTGAGCTATACTACCCTAGTAAGAATATTACACTAAATACTGATATAGAAACCAAAGGTTGGTAAAAATCATAAAATAACTAATGAAGTTCTTAATTTAAGTAAATTCATTTAACATCAAACTGTTTATTCCATATCCATCGTTACAAATTTTTTAAAATCAATATATAAAGACAATAATTCAAATAACATTATAATTTCATATACAAGTAGATAAGAACATCAATTTTTCTTTTTAACTGCTTATTGGAACCTCTAAGGGTCCATAGGGATATTCCTCTACTCGTGAACTCAATATTCAGATTCTATCAATTAACTCATCCGTCCCATACCCCGTCAATAATGGGCGTCAAACATACCATCGCTTCGATATCCCATCCGGTATGAGGGTGAATCATATCTCTCAAACCCTTCCGGTATGGGACTTCTCTGCCCCGTCCAACTGAAGTGATGTCCACAATAGGATTTCCTATGTACTGAATCCGTCTACCCTTTTCTATAGTACCCAGTAAGCCTTTATTACATAGATTCATACCATAAATCGATTATCAGTTGCATACCAATATCTTATGTTTACAGATCAACAGTAAGTCATGTAATAGGTGATACGTATATAAAGAAACATAATTGAGACATTTATTACAAAATCAACCAACAATTGGGGATATGCAGTGAGGTAAACTAAATAACCGAGAAAGCAATTAAGACTAACAATTTAATACACATAATATAATAGTAAGCATTTTAAGCAGTTCAAAAAAAATAAATAATAAACCAGGGCAAATATGAACTGACTTGTAAAGGCCCGTGACCTTAAAAAAAATAGATTATTGTCTAAATACAAAAGCGAATAATAAAGTTAAAGTTCACATTCCTTACACAGTAAATTGGAATGCCCAATAGGGCTACGAAAATATCTTTTCTACATTGGTTTATAAGAAAAACAAACGAAAATAAAAAATAAATAGATATTTTAAGGGTTAACCTCCACTAGCACTTAAAAGGAGTCTGAGAGGTGAACTATTCACAGCCCATTTGCTGATTGGGATCTAGATCTTGATTTTCTTAATCTAAAATGGTTAATAAAAGGGTGAGATACACTAGCCCAGTAAGAATATCACACTAATTATTGATACAAAAAATCAAAAGTTGGTAAAAATTAGAAAACAACTAATGGAGCCCTTACTTTAAGTAAATATATTTAACTTTGAAAATTTTATTTCGATACTTACCGTTACAATTTTTTTCCAAAATCAACTTATAAGATCAGCAATTATTCTTTTTTAACCTACTTACTAGGATCTCTAGGGGTTCATATGGATATCCCTCTATTCGTGGATGCAATATCAAGATTTGATAATTAACCCAGCCGTCCCCATACCCTGTCTAGTAATGAGCACCAAAAACATCATCGCTTCGATACCCCGTTGGTATGAGGGTGACCATATCTCCCAAAACCCTTTATGCGTAGGACTTCTCATCTCTGTCCGGTCGAGGTGATGT
>NW_019014687.1:2587608-2599234 GCF_000150535.2 Carica papaya
ATTTTAGATCAAGAAGATCAAGATTCAGATCTTGATCAACAGGAGGGCTGTGAGTAGGTGTCTTCTGGGATTCTATCAAGAGTTAGTAGAGATTAACTTCCCTACCAATATTTATTTACTATTTTTATATGTTATTACATTTTTTATGAACCGCTGTGAAATAGATATTTTTGTATTCTCATTGGGCATGCTAATTTATGTGTAAGAATGTAAATCCTAACGTTATTATACGTTTTCACATTTAATTTATGACTTTGTTTTCTTTTAAATTCTGAGTATTTATATTGGATACTTATATACATTTAAGATATATAGAGTTGTTATGAAACGTTTAATTATAACAGATATTTTGTTGTAATCTAACTATAATGTTAATATACCGCAAAACAATATAATAAAAAAAAATTAAAACATGCATATTAAGGATAAAAAAAAACTTTTTAATATTAGGTGAAAACTAATTTTCAAATAATCAATGATTGGATTTATTATAATATATATATATATATACTTTAACTTTGTTGACCAAATTCGCAGTTCTTATATAAAACTCGTGTTCCAGCATTCCATGATTTCATTCCTAATATCAGCTTACAATAAGGAAAAAAGAATACGTTTCTATTAGTATATAATATCCATTCCAACTACGTAAATACCATCCTCATAATTTTCACTCATTTATATATATATATATATATATATTATTTATAATGTTAATTTTATTAATCAAATTTCTTTAGATAATCTTGTCATAAGCGCAATAATTCTTTCAATAAAAAATTGTAGATCCTTAATTTTTCTCAAAAAATAAAAAAGAGAATACATATAATAATTTTCTCAAAAGATACATATACTAAAGTTTTGGTACGTTTCATGTCTATTTGCATTAATAGATTGATTATATTATTTAAAATTAACTATATAATTATTGATGTATAAATAATGCATAATTATTAGAATGTATAAATTTATAATCAATTCAAAAAATTACATATAACTGGGTCACCAAACTGTACTGATGGAGTTATACATTGGGAGTTGAATGTACGTCTCTCATAAGTTAATTAACTTATTTAATTAATCACCGTATTTATTTTCTAATCAAAATGATGAATTTATAATAGTATATATAGCGTATAAAAAATAATTTTCAGTACAGTTTAAAGTATAAAAAATTTATTAATCATGAGTTTTAATCTTAAATATATTTCTTGTTTGATAAAATAGATAAATTATTTAGAAAAAATAGCAATGGTCATGTTTTAAACCATATACTCTCTTATCCAATAATTCTTGAATAAATTACTATACTATTATCTAAAATTTAACATTTATTATAATTTATTCTCTAATTTTTTATATTTTTATTTATTTTAAATATTTAATTTTTTTATTTTCTAACAAAAAAAAATATTAAAATGATAAATAAATATCTGAACCATTTGAAAAATAATATCAAAAGATTATTTAATTTATTAGTATTGGTTAAAATATTAAATTGGTCTTTCTATTATTTAAAATATTCAAATTAATTCTATATGCATATATTTTTTGGAATTTTAATATTTATATTTTTTATAAAAAAATTAATTTTATTGTATCTGTTAATGCATACTATATTATTAGTAGAAGTGTCGTGTGAATTTTGGTTAGATATATATCATATTTTGATTGTATTGAATCTACAGACGACAACTTCAACTTGACTTGTAATGCGATTATTATGGAAGTCATTGTCTTCGATGAAGTTTTTTTCTTTTACGTTTTTAATTTTTCTTTTAATTTTTATTAAATATAATTAAAAATTAAATTTTTTTCTATATTAAATATAGTATCATTGACATATAGCATCTAATGTAGATATTGATTTAAATAAAATAAGACATGTGCTGAATATAAATTCAATGTTGCATTTTTCATTAACAATATTAGTGTGCATTAATGGTTATGAATTATCGTCATAATTTTTTTTTTAAGTACATAAATAAAACTTGCAAAAAAAAAAAAAGAATTAGTATAGAAATTAAAACTATTATTAAGTTAATTATAAATATATAAATATAACTTAATTGTTTAATTTTTTATAATAAACGATATAACAAATTAAGAATATGAAACAAATAAAAATTAAATAATAATAAATAAAAAACTTTGACACTTAATTTAATAATTCAATAATTAAATAGTTATACCTTTTTTTTTTTGGGTCCTTCTATACGGTGTATTCGCACCGTGATATTATTGAAATTTTAAGTATTTTTTACTAAAACGTTTTGTGACCATTGCAATGTTGAGAGACGGTGGGCCAAGCCAGAACAAAAGCACGCAAATTTTGTTAGCCATAATTTGTCAGCATACCTCCATCAATTGTAACGTCTTTCGTCACCCATTTAATTATCACTCCATCCATATGTTCTTGTAGATACATACCCACCATAAATACATGTGACACACAAAAAGCCTCCATATACGCCTTGACAACAGTGCATATATATGTATCTTTGTATCCATCCACACATACACAATTATTTAGCTGCTCTCAGAAGCAAAGCTAGTCCGTCATGACGAGTGGAGCGAGAGAGAATGACAAGAAGAAGAAGAAGAAAATGAGTTCTCTATGGCCATTTTGCTCTGCTAAATGCTTCCAAAATCCATCTTCTGAAGTTGCAGAGCCAGACAAGGCTGATTCAGTCTCCCCTGTTGTAAAGAAGCAGCCTGGAGGATGGAAAACCATGCCTTTCATTTTAGGTTTCTCTATCTCTCTCTCTCTCTCTCTCTATATATATATATATATGTGTGTGTGTGTTTGTGTGTGTACATGTGTAATTGAAGTTGGAGTTATTGCAGGGAATGAGACGCTTGAGAGATTGGCGACGATTGGGCTGTTAGCAAACTTCATGGTTTATCTGATGAGAGAATTTCACATGGAGCAGG
Source organism: Carica papaya (assembly GCF_000150535.2). Next base: position 2,590,543 of record NW_019014687.1, read on the forward strand.
TGGCGGCTTCAAATGTTCTCAATATCTGGTCTGGTATTACAAATTTTGCACCTTTGCTCGGTGCTTTCATCTCCGACGCCTACGTCGGAAAATTTCCCACCATTGCCGTCGCTTCTCTCGCTTCTTTTATGGTATGTTATTCTTCACTCCATTTTTTCAAAAAAATTATTACATGCTTAATTCACAAGATTAATTAAATGATTTTATAAATGTGCTGAGTTGTTTTTTCCTAATTGGTTAATTTTATCTTGCTTTATATATAAGGTAAATTCTTTTGTAGATGAGTAAGTCCAGCTTGCACTATTTTTTATGTTAAGAAATTAACATTAAAAAATATAAATTAAGTTCCCCATGAACCCACCTTCTAATTTTTCTAAAAATGGTACCACCATATCTTCTATAATTAACATTTACCCAATTTGATTACATAGATAGAAATGTACAAATAAAATTGAATAATTAATGCATTCTCTTTTCTATTAAATAATTTTTAATTAATGAAATATAAACAAAAAATATGGTGACTTCATTAAAGTCGTTGAGCTCATGTGACTCGTATGTTATGCTTTGCCTTTGCCCATAAATACAATACTCCTCTCTTCTTTTACGCCCGACAGCCACGTGATTAATATATATTCTGCAATTAATTCCATAATTAATTTATATACGCCAACTTTCTTTATATATATATATATATATATATATTGCATTTATAGTATTAAATTAATAATATATCTACATATCAACAGGGAATGGTGATTGTGACCTTAACGGCGGGAATACCAACCCTTCATCCCCCTTCATGCAAACCCACCGCCGGAAACTGCATCGGGCCCAACCGCCTTCAACTGGGTGTCCTGCTGACAGGCCTCGGTTTCTTGACAATTGGGTCCGCCGGGATCAGACCATGTAGCATACCCTTTGGCGTTGACCAGTTTGACCAAACCACGGAGGAAGGAATAAAGGGTGTCAATAGCTTTTTCAATTGGTACTACACCACATTCACTATCGTCCTTTTGATTACACAGACACTGGTGGTTTACATTCAGGACTCTGTTAGCTGGGTCTGGGGATTCGGGATTCCCACAGGGCTCATGGTGGCTTCCATCGTCATGTTCGTCGTTGGGTATAGAATCTACGTTCATGCTATGCCGGAGGGCAGCATATTTTCCGGCATTGCTCAGGTTTGTGTGGCTGCTTTCAAGAAACGCCGGCTTAAGCTTCCTTCAGAGCAGCATGATAACAAAATTAACGGTGGAGGTCTCTTTTATGATCCTCCGTTGAATGGAAGTACAGTGTTGTTCAAACTACCACTTACCAACCAATTCAGGTGATCCATCCAGAATCTATCTTTTTCATTTACAGATGTTACCTATGTTAAATTATCATTAGGAAAATGACAAGATCAAGTTGGTTAATTCTCGAAGTGTGGAGATGTTGAAAGTTGACTTAGATCCTGAAATTAATGAGGTTAGGAATATGGTTATATTGGGTGATGATTAGACATAATGGTTATTTTTTAGTGTTTCAATCTTATGTTTATTACTGAAAATTGGATTTTGTAGGTAGATAACAGATATCCTGTTTAGTTCTGTATCTGTTATAATTAATTTTTTGTCTATGAATTTGCATTGGCTTCTGGGTGATGATTTGACTTGTATTTTCACTAATTAGGTTCTTGAACAAGGCGGCTATGATAGTTGAAGGCGATGAGTTGAAGCCAGATGGATCACCAGCAAATAAATGGAGATTGACCAGCATCCAAAACGTTGAAGAAGTAAAATGCCTGATAAAAATAATTCCCATATGGGCTTCCGGCATCATCAGCTTCACAGCCATGTCCCAGCAAGGAACATTCATAGTATCACAAGCCATGAACATGGACCGTCACCTGGGCCACAACTTCCAAATCCCACCAGGCTCCATCAGCATCATCTCCATGATCACTGTAGGAATCTGGCTCCCCTTCTACGACAGATTCATGGTGCCAGCCCTGCGCAAACTCACCAAACACGAAGGAGGAATCACGCTTCTCCAAAGAATTGGAATTGGGATCGTGTTTTCAGTTTTAGCCATGGTGGTCGCCGGGTTGGTCGAGAAGGAAAGAAGGGCTGCAGCCATTTCGCACCCTAATTCCCCCATGTCCGTCATGTGGCTTGCTCCTCAGCTCATCGTGCTGGGATTATGCGAGGCATTTAGTGCACTTGGGCTGATTGAGTTTTTCAACAGGCAGTTTCCTGAACACATGAGGAGTATTGCGAATTCTCTTCTGTTTTGCTCCTTTGCCGGATCTAGCTACCTCAGCACCTTGTTGGTCAACACTGTGCACGCAGTCACCGGAGGCCATGGCCGGCCGGACTGGCTAGCCAACGATATTAATTCCGGCAGATTGGATTACTTCTACTATCTTGTAGCAGGGTTGGGGGTGTTGAACTTTATCTACTTTCTCTATGTTGCTCGACGTTATCGGTATAAGCTAAAGAATTTACTAGTTGGAGAGACGCCATTTTTAGACGTAGATCTAAGTTCATCCAAGCCATGAAGTCATCGTCACCAACTACGTCACTAGCTAATTAAATAAAGTACCATGCGTGGCCTACGACAAACATGTAATTAATAATATTTAGAAGATAAATAGAGTTATTACTTATAATTATCACCCGTCCCTTTCTTCATCTATATATCTCTCTCTATATATATATATATATGAGACTGAATGCATATAGTCATATTCGAACATTAATACATATAGAAGGGCGTGCCTTTCATTTCAATGATAAGTTCATTAGTTTTTTGAAATAAGAATTCAAACCTAGTTATTATCTAATTTAATTATTATAGTAATACGAATATATTATTAAATTAAATATTTAAATTAATTATTAATAATTTATAATATATTTATTAAATAATAATTTTTTAAATAAAATATAAAATATTAATCATTAAACTACATTCAAAGTCCACTTTGATGAGGAACAAATTATATATATTATAATTAACATAACATTACACGTGCGAGGGAAAATATAGCTAATGTAGCTACTTATATAGAGTTGGGTGATCATGATAAGCCAACTTTTTAATAATTTGATTGAATAGTATTTTTAATATTTTTCTATACATATAGATGTGTGTGTATATATAGCTTCAAGTCCTCAATTGTACCATAAAATAAATAATATTTAAAAACAAAAAACAAAAAACTTTGTAATAACTCGGTTGTGTCTGTGTCATAAATCTGGCGCGGCCTAAAAGCTGTCAGCGTTGAGGATGACCGAACGAGTCTCCTCAACGGTGATACGTTCATTAATAATTAACATATAATGAATAATTTATATATTTATTAATTAAATAATTTAATAAAAAATAATTATAGCATCATATAAATAATTTTTAAAATTAAAAAATATATAACGACACACAGAATATGTCTTCGAGAGGCATTGACTACAAATATCGTCCTGTCAATTTTTTCCTCTTACATTTTTTATCCTTTTCTTAAGTGCATATTTACGACTCTCGTCTCGACTATTCGTGGTGGGTCAGTAGAAAGATTTTTCTCCATATGATTACAATATAATTTCAGCTTTCTTTCTTTAGTTATATATACATATATGTACATATATATATATGATGCAAAACTCCATAAATGGATACTGCCACCTAATCTTGAAGTAGATGGACGTTAATTATGTGTTGGGTTAATCTCTCCTTATTAATATTATATATATACATATATATAAATATTAATTTAACTATTTAAATTGATATTAATTCATATTATATAACTAATGAGAATATACATATATATATATATATATATACACACACACACTAACAAATTGTATAATCTCCCAAAATTGAATCCTGACTTCCCAACAAAATGGTTTAATTTCAGTACATCAATATCAATTAACATTAATTGTTGACCCGTTTACAAGATCACTCAAAAGTTCTGCAAGAGAAGATTACATTTGACTGGTTTGTTTTTCCTTTGATTTCTTTACCTTAATTATTGTGGGAACTTGAGATGTAATTTTTCTATCAGTCGGATAATACATAAATTTATCAATTAAATAATATATAAATATCAAATATAACATAAATATATAATTTTTAAATAAAAATATAGTTCATTTTAAATTCACGATCTCTTAGATATAAAATAATATAGCAATTATTACGTTAAATAATGATCTAATCACAATATGAGTTTGAATTAGTTTTAAGTTAAGATTTCAAATTTTATACATTGTTTTTATTGTGGAAGGTTTAATTATGTAATACTCAACTGGTGTCCAGTTGGGTATAAAAATATATATATACAATTAATTATAAATAAAGAAAAAAAGAAGAAGAATGTAGAGAGAAGGATAATAAACCATGCGACAAATATGTATATATATATATGTAATGAAAGAGCATAAAAAAAAAAAGAAAAGAAAAAGAAAAAAAGAAAAAGAGCCTAGTTCGAGTGGGTGAGAGAGGAGGCCGAGCTGAGTGTGGATCGGGGTCGAGAGAGAGGAGTGAGGGGAGGAGCTTTTGTAACAACCCGGAACTTAAAAAGAAATAAATTATAACTTGAATGCAGAAGCGAAATAATATCGTTATGGTTTACATTACTTACACAATAATTCAAAATACACAATAGGGCTACGAAAATGACCATTTTAAAAGAACAATAAAAAATCAAAGAAATAAATAGAAAGTAAATAATTGAGCATCTTATTCACAACCCTTTTATGGATCGGGATATGGGTCTTGGTCCTCTTGATCTGAAATGCTTAATGAAAGAGTGAACTACACTATCCCAGTAAGAATGTCACACTACTCACCGATACAGAAATGAAGGTTGGTAAAAATCATGAAAACAACTAATGGAGCTCTTAATTTAAGTAAATTCATTTATCAAAAATAAAATCATTTATTGTACATTTACCGTACCGAAATTTCAAAATTGACCTATAGAGGCAATAACACAGCAATATCATAATCTTATATTCAATTAATCAAAATAAAAACTTTCTATTTTAACCTGCCTATTAGTATCTATGGGGCCCATAGAGATGTCCCCACTACACGTGAACTCTTATTCAATATTATTAACTAACCGACCGTTCCCATACCCCGTTCAGTATGAGAGCCAAAAATATCACCTCTCAATACCCTATTCGGTATGAGAGTGAAACGGGTCGTCCCCATACCCCGTCCGGTATGAGTACCAAAATACTAATCCTCTATACCCCGTCCAGTATGAGGCAACATTCACGGTAGGATTTTCTATGCACCCAGTCCATCCACCATCTCCTAAGATATCCAATAAGGTTACCATTTATTCATTCACTTAATCAAACAATTCTTCGTTTATATTTAATTTTCAGTTTCATAATTTAACTGTAAATCACGCAAAATCAACAATACATACATCAAAGAAACACAACTGAATCATCTCACCAACTCTAGTGTATTATCATGCAGTTAAAACTGTAAAATCAATCAATCAATTAAAACAAGATAAACAGTGATAAATAACCAATTTCGACTCCATTATAACCTGTGATTAATTATCAAAATTTTTTAAATTATACAAAATACCACATTATTTATAATTAAAATTCAATTCTATAACAAGGAATAGGGTGAAGGATTCTTACGCGAATCAGTGTTCGAACACTAAACTTTCAACTGCGCCTACTGGCGGTTCTCGGATTTTGGATATTAAAGCACGTTCCAAGTATCTAAAAATACCCCTAAAAAATCTAAAATTGGTGTTCAAATCCTTTTTCGGCCAATTTTAAAATTTTGGCACGGCAACACTGCCGTGCTCCGGTGACAACACCGTCGTCCGTGGCGATGATTTGCCTCGAACTGGCCATTTTCAGCCAATTTTGGTCGATTTCGATCGATTTTATACTCATCCCTGCCAGAAAACTCGTTAAGGGACCTCGGTTGGCCAAAAAAATAAAAAAATAGAAGCTTACCGGCGGTGGAGTTTTTCGGTGTTGCAGCTCTGCCGGCTCACCTTCGCTGTTGGGTGTTTTTTTTCAATTAACCTGTGGGAAACAAATAGTGAATACAATGGTAAAAAATAGCATGAAACGAGAATCGAAAAAGGTCTCATCGGAGATACTTTTTCATTTTTTTTGCGACGGCGCCGCCGGACTTTACTAGTAGTTTCTGACTCATTCGTCGATTTTTTTTTTCCGATTTGGCCATGGGGGTATTTAAAATCAAATTTTGAGTGACTTGGAGAATTTTTTACCTTTTTGGCAGTCGGAGGTAGCTCCGGCGCGGCGACGAGCGGCGGTCGGCTCCCTTCCCAGCGACTAGTTCTTCTTTTTCAGGGGGAGGGGGGCTGGCGGCTCGGGTTAGGGTTTGGTGTGAAGTATTTATATCTGTCTTTTTTTAATCTGAACCGTCCATCTCATTTGATCTCGATCGTCCGATCGCGTTTAAATAAGAAATGAATCTAGACCGTTTATCGCAATTTGATCTGGACCATACGATTGCGTTTAAAGAAGAAACGAATCTGCACCGTTTATCGTATTTAATCATGACCGTCTGATCACGCCTGAGGATGGAACGGATCCAGACCGTCCACGCACGAGGGAACAAATCTGGACTGTCCGATTGCGGGCAGGCAAATTACGAGCGTGGCACCACGTCAGCATGCCTTGCCACACGGCGCGCTCGGATTCATCCAAGCTACTGACTGGGCAGTCCTATGTGGCACATTTTTTTTAAATTACGTTTTAACCCCTAGTTTCTGATTTTTCTTTTAAAAACACCATCAGAACCCAAATTTTCACCCTTTTTTTCTAAAATTATTTTTAATTTCATCATCCACCTATTTTTCTTAATTTTTACATTAGATAAAAATTTATAAATTTTAAAATTATATTTTATACATTAATTTTAAATATTTTAAAATTAATTCTGGGTATTACAACTCTCCCTCCTTAAAAGAAATTTGGTCCTTCAAATTTGTCTCTCTCTCTCACTCAATCAAACAATTGGGGATACTGGGCTCTGAAGTCTGATTCTAGCTCCCATGTGGCCTCTCCTTGTATGTAATTCTGTCATAGGACCTTAACGAAGGAAATTTTCTGGTTACGAAGTACTTTACTCTTTCGGTCCACAATACCGATCGGTACTTTCTTGTAGGACAGATCTTCCTAGAGTGAGAGAGGCTAGTGGGCCAAGATGTGATAGGAGTCCGGGTTATACTTGCGTAGCAAGGATACATGAAACACATTATGGACCCTGGATAGTTCTGGAGGCAGTGTCAGTCTATAGGCGGTAGTATCAATTCTGTCTAAGATTTCAAATGACCCAATAAACCGGGAGATTTAGTTTTTTCCTCTTGCCAAACTTACTGATTTTCTTGAAATGAGTGACCTTAAGGAACACTCGATCACCTTTCTCAAATTCCAAATCCCTCTTCCGTGTATCCGTATAACTCTTATGCTTACTCTGAACTGTCTTAATGTTCTTCCTAATCTTAACTATTTTGGTTGTAGTCTCATCCACAAGATCTGGACCGAACAATCTTCTATCACCCATCTCTTCCTAACAAATCGGCGATTTGTTTGAGCGGCCATACAACGCCTTATATGGAGCCATGCCGATACTTGCTTGGTACCTGTTATTGTAGGTGAACTCTATTAGGGGCAAATGATCATTCCAATGGCCCCCAAAGTCAAGAACACAAGCTCGAAATATATACTCAAGTGTGCGAATTGTCCTTTATGATTACCCACCAGTTTGAGGGTGGAATACAGTACTAAATGATAGTTTCATTCCCATAACTTGTTGGAAACTAGACCATAATCGATAAGTAAACTTGGGGTCTTTGTCAGACACTACTGTCACTAACACTTCATGTAATCTGACTATCTCCCGGATATACATTCTTGTTAGCTTCTCCAAGGGGTCGGTCATCTTAATGGCCAAGAAATGAGAAGACTTGGTGAGCCAGTCCATAATTACCTAAATGACATTATATCCCAAGTGTGCCCTAAGCAACCCTGTCACAAAATCCATTGTAATATGTTCTCACTTCCACTCTGAAATTAGTACTGGCTGAAGTAACCCATCTGGGAATTGATGCTCTACCTTGACTTGCTGACATACCAAACACTTGAAAACAAAGTCGACCACATCTCTTTTCATTCTGTTCTATTAAAATCGAGGTCGCATACTTTGATACATCTTAGTATTTCTGGGATGCATGATAAACTTTGAGTTATGAGCCTCTGTCATGATGTCCCTTTTCAGCTCATTGTCACTTGAAAAACATACTCTATCCTGAAATCTAAGCAACTCATCGGCAGAGACTCAAAATTCTGAATTTACTCATTGTTCTACGTCTTTCTTGAGGGTTGCTAGGGTGGAATCGGCGGATTGGCATTCTTTTATTCTCTAGATCAACTCAGGTTGAACAGTCAGGTGGGTCAAGTATGTAACTATCTTCAGGTCCTGAAGTCGTACCTATTGTGTGACCCCTATTACTCTGATTCTGAAACCACTAAGTGAGCCACTATACCTGTACTTTTTCTGCTGAGTGCGTCAGCTACCACGTTGTCTTTGCTCAGGTGATACAAGATGTTGCAATCATAGTTTTTGAGGAGTTCTATCCATCTTCTCTGATGCATGTTGAGATTTTTTGAGTGAATATATGTTTCAAACT
>NW_019014687.1:2608327-2623170 GCF_000150535.2 Carica papaya
TGATGTGCCGCATGCGATGACGCGTGCTGATTCGATCATCAGTACCTAGTATTTTCGATAACACACGTATAATGGTGTGTGATGATGTTGGCAATCGGGACCTGTGTGTCCCAAGGTAAAATCCATTCCTAATTTCACGTAATATAGTTTTTAAAATTATTCATAATTTAATATATGTGTTTCTATTATAAATGAGAAAAATTATACAAACGATATTCGAATTTTCGAGATGACCATAGATCGAGTTAAAAAGGATTCCCAAAATTTTTTTGATCATATCATAGGTAAGAATTATGTGTATTCCGTATGAAAACATAAATTATATGTTTATAAAAAGGTATATGTATATAGTGCATTTTGTGTGAATGTCTAAATGTATGTGTAATATAATATAAATACAATTAGTATGTCTAATTTGTATTTGTGTATATTTATGTAGTGTATATATATATCTATGTTGTTACGCATGTGTGTGTGTATATAAAAATATACGATATATGATATATGAATTGATGAGAACATAGTTGATGAGAACAGAACTGATAAAAATAAATGCATGAATAAGTATATATACTATATTGTGTGTGATTGTGTATATGTGTTTAAGCATGAACGTGTGTGTATATATCAATAGAGATTGTGTATGTGAATATAAATATATATTTTGTGTGAGACATGTAGTAATGGTACATGTCTATATTATAATATATATGTGTGTATATTAAAATGTGTGTACATATGTTATACATATGAAATGTATAACCAGTGTGTGTACATATAGGCTTTGGGTACACTGCACTTGTTGTGTAATTTATTGCAAATGTACGGTGCACTGTACTTGCTGTGTGATCTGGTACAGTTGAGCGAGGAATTTGAGTATCCTGTGCTTGCTGTGTAATCTGGTACATGATGATTCAGAAAATAGTTTGAAATATATAGCTCTGATGTACGTGATGATATTGTGTATTCTGTGTGTGTGTTTGTGTTTAATTATATATAAAAATTAAGATCTTAAGTAAAAAATAAGTGTGATTAGAAAGAAGAACAAGAATTAGGTTATAAGAGTGAGGATTAGAATATATTTTGTGTGATGATTTATTTGTTGTATATTTTGATTGTGATGTTTTGTTTGACACTTTCTTAATCATAAGTATTATTAAATTTTATATATTGCGTGAATGTATGTGCGTAAATTTTTGTTGTAGAATAATTTTTTCTTACTAAGCTCGTGAAGCTCACTCCAATTTATCATTGTCCAAGTCAAAAGAGATAAAAAAATAAGTTCAAGATCAATAGAAGATAGTGAAGAAAAATATTATTCGCTTTTATTTTATTGTTTTAAATTAATTTAGATGTCTTAATTATTTGTAAATGAATAATTATTCTGTCACAAGATATGTTTATTAAAGTGTAGTTTTACATATTTAATATTTATCTGTTCTAGTAGTTGAAAATATTGTGCTAACGTCCGTATCTACCGATATTGGAGTTTAGGATGTTACAAATTAGACTTCATATAGCTAGAAACTTGTGGGAGCTTGACAATTATGAACACAAATTTGTCATTATGTCTGCATAATATTTTGAATAGCCCTAGGAAAGGGAGAGTGGTCTTGCTTGTGATGGATAATGATGCCTTGGTTTTTTCTTCTTCTCTTATTTTTTCCTTATCGAATCTTCAAGTTGTGGATTTTGTTTTCTTCTCTGTGGCTCTTTTATTTCCTAATACTAATTGATAATGGACGGCAGCTGTAATATTATTATTATTATTATTATTATTACTACTACTAATGCTATTATTATTTTTCTTGAAGTGATTCTTTTTTTTTTTTGCTGAATTCATAAATTGTACGAAGTGGACAACTTTTATTTTTGGATTATGATTTTGTTTCTTATTATGTTTTAAATAAATTTGTTCATTAAAATTTATAAAATTGTTTCGGACCGTTATATTTTCGTTTAACTTAAGAAATTTTGATAGAAATGAGGAAAAAAAATTTGTTTGTTCATATTTTATTTCTAATGAAATTTGATAATTCAATTTTAATATTAATGAGATAAATTATTTATTTTATTTAAATAATATAGATGAAAAAAAATATACTTGTTATAATGATGATGCGGGACAAAAACTCTCACAATAATAATTTATTTAAAAATAAAGAGCCGCTGCATATTTTATTAGAAGCAGAATCAGATAATAAAACAACCACTTAAGCAGAATTATATAATTTTTTTTTTAAAATTAAGCAGTAATCCCCATTTGCAAACTCTTTCAAATTAAACGCTACTGCCTTTTTTCATTCAGTGACTATTATATGATTCAAAAATAATACTGATTATATTTGATTAATATTGAACCTCCAATAGATTGCCTTCAAATCAATCATTGGACTTTGTGATCAAATTTGCACATGTACACTGTATAAAATTTAATTTTCTTTATTTGTTTCTATTTAGATTCAACTAAATTAAAACCTGATTTAAACAATATTTAAAAAAAAAAATATTATGTAAAATTGAGATCCAAGGAAGAGGCTGCAATAAAATCAGGGATGACAGGTTCTGATTTAAACCTAGATTCCAATTTGGCCCAAATCTAACGTAAAATATAAAGTAAAAATATACTTGTATTAATAAATATAATTAGTGTATATCAATAATATATGTTATAATTTTAACATATTATAATTACGATTATATTAATATAATAAGATAAATGAGACGAGTAAAACAACTTTGTGGGCCTGTTCTATGGAGACTGTCTTTACCGCTATCTTGCCCAATATGGAAACCTCTTAATGGGCCGACGCCAGAGCCCATTAGCCCTGTATTCTTAATTTAAGAGCGCACCGACTGTTACAACCAACGGCATTGGGCCCTAGGCCCACGTCGGCGATTGGCAAAAGAACTGTCCACGTATATTTATTGTATATGGGTTCCCGAAATCGTTTGACTTTTTGGTCCATTTTTGACTTCTCTCCCTTCGTCTTCCTGGTTCCCCCCTCAAAACCTGGTCCTCTCGGCTTCCGCAGCAGTACCTATAAATTCTCTAATTTACAACATCAAACTGCCTTCTCAAGTTAGGGTTTCGCTCTCACTCCTCACTCCTCACTCCTCACTCCTCACTCCACAAGCAATCTACTGTCCCAATGGATCCTCCTCTAACGACCTCGTATTTTCAACTAGCCATGGCGGCGCTGGTAGGTGCCTCGCTGATGGCAGTCTCTGCTTTTTACATCCATAAACGCACCGTTGATCAAGTACTCGATCGCGTCATCGAGATACGCCGTAAGTCTGGGGATCATCGTAGTGGCGGCTCCGGTTCCACCAACAGAGATGACGAGGAAGAGGAAGGAGAAGGGGACTACAAACAGCTTCTCGATGGAGGAGAAGATGAAAGTGAATACGAGGAGAGAGGCTTGGGTTCCGAAGGGGAGGTGAATGGTGTGCGGAAAAGGCTCCTGTCCAGCTCGTTCGATAGCAAAGGTGTCGTTCTGCCCATACGTTATCCGGTATCGAGTTCAATGCCTAATGTGGCCGTGGGAAGTGAATGGTTTGAGGATGACGCCAGGTTTGATGAGGCTGTACGGGCTAGGGCTCAGGGCTTATCTGCCTCCTCCCTCGATAAGCTTAACTTCGTGCCGTCAGGTCTTCCTCCTATCCAGCTTTCTCAAAGGAAGGGTATGCTGCTTCATTTCCTCTTCGAAAATATCTATAGTTATCTTTTTTTGTTTCTCTTGTTTCATTAGAAGTTATTGTTGATGGCACGCTTGCAATGTAAACTAATTTTGCTGAGAGGATAATTTACATTTTTAATAGACTTGGACGACATATTTATGGAATGGAATTTGTTGTGAAATTGAAATGGACAAAATTTTGTGCATGGAATGGCAGGAGCAGCGTATTCTGGATCGACCATGCAATGAAAATATGATATCGTTTTTGCTTTTGTGCAGGAGAGGATCAACCTGTTAACCGTGCTGGTTCAAATACAAGGGTAGCATCTGTTGGCAGGTTAATTACTCCAAGATCGTCTGGTGTGAATGCTTTTGAAAGCATTGGGGATTCTGATGATGATACAGAGCTTGCAAATGATGAGGATGTTCTTTTCAGTCTAGGGAATGTAGATTCTACTCCGGAGATCCTAAGTGTATGTGCATGTCTGCTTCTCAGTTCCTTTTTCATGGTCAATATTTTTGCAATTTTGTAACTGGCATCTTACTTCAAGATATAACGTTTCCTTATTTTATAAACTCAATAGAGTTCCTGTGCATCTTAGAGAGTAATGCAGGTTTGAGTAATTATAATTTTATTAAGAAGGTATTAAATTAAATGTCATCTAGTCGTGTTAGTAACTTGTTGTTTCTGGTCTCTAACCCTTCTTCCTAGTCTGCTTCTTGGGTATGTTGAAGAAAATTGCAAGATGTTGTGATTTTCTTCATACACTTTATTCATATATTTTTTTTGGGAAAAGTTAAAATTTCGACTGGTTAGCATGCAAATGACAACTAGTAACTCAGGACTTTAGCTGGCAAGTACAAATAAAATAGGTTATATGAGCAGCTATATGAAAACTCACTTTGCTTTGAGCATATGTTGACATATTTTAGTAGTTTTTACTAATAAATAAGAAATTGAGATGTCCACGGTGCTTAATAATTGTTCTTAGTCCTGGATATCTGATAGTTGTTAATGAATTTGCTTGCAGCAAGTTGATTTAAGAATTCAAAGTTCTTCAGTTGTTCCATTTACTGGTGATACTGCTAACTGTGTTCAAGATCAGAATTTAAAATCTAATGGATGTGAAGAAAAAACTGCTATGCATGGCAAAGAAGCAGTAGATACATCACCAGTTCATGTTGTGGGGAACGATACAACCTTCGCTGATGTTTTACCGCAGAGCATCTTATTGCATGGTGGTAATATGTTAATTTATAGTGCTGAGTCTTTATTTGAAATTTTAGTCTGCTTTCTCAATCTTGGATTTTATTGTTTCCCTTATTTGTCAGCTGATGTATTCTTAGGTTTGGTATAATTTCTACCTCTCTGCAATATTTATGGAAGAATAATATATTGAGAAATTGTGCAATTAATTTTACTTGGTAACTCAAGTGGGTGGCTGCAGCATGCTTTTTCTAACTCGTTTCCCTTTAATTAAATTTTTTAAATTTAATCCATTTCAGAGTCAGCAAATGTAGAAGAGGAAGAAGTTCGGAAAATGATTTGTGAGTGTTTGGATTTGCGAAAGAAGTATGTTTATAATGAAGAGGTTGCTCCATGGAGGAAGGTAGCTGCAGAAAAGTCTGACACATTGAAGAAGAAATCTGATCCATTTCACTTTGAACCTGTTGAAGCAACTGCAGTGAGTTACTATCTTATAAATGATGTTCAAAGTAGTGTTTTATTTTCTATTATGGTGGAAAGCTGCCACAAAATAACAATGAAAGGAATGTGCATATAGTTGCGCATATTTGTTTCCCAGTTTTTTAGTAATGCAAATACTGTTCTGTGATTTTGTTTTTATTTTTATGTAGCATCATTTCAGGATTGAAGATGGAGTCGTGCATGTTTATGCTAGTGAGAATGGTATGTGCAAGTAATTTGTGTTCTACTTTCAATCATAACCCACAGAAAAAGGATCAGATGAAAAATGAATGGAAGGCCCCGTTAATGGCTTGATAGATGCCATGATTGTTGAGTGATCTAGTTTATCTATTTACACTTTTTTCTTCTCTTGGTATGTAATAATGGTCAATCTTTTATGACTTATCATTCAGACACTGTTGAGCTTTTTCCTGTCGCAAGTTCTACTGAATTTTTCACTGATATGCATCACCTCCTAAAGGTTATGTCAATTGGAAATGTCCGTTCTGCATGCCATCACAGACTAAGATTTCTTGAAGAGGTAGTGTTCTCCAAACTCTGTTTAAGCATTATGTTTCTTTCGATTATTCTGGCCCTTGTTCATAACTTATATCTGAACACGATACAGAAATTCCGCCTTTATCTGTTAATAAATGCAGATAAGGAGTTTCTTGCTCAGAAAAGTGCCCCGCATCGGGATTTCTACAATATCCGCAAAGTTGATACCCATGTGCATCATTCTGCATGTATGAACCAAAAGCATCTTCTGCGCTTCATAAAGTCAAAGCTAAGAAAGGAACCTGATGAGGTATATCTAAGATCTACTTTAATTTATTTGCAATTTTCTCTACTGCTTGAATCTGAAGTTTCTGACGATTGACAAGATAAGATTGATTATAGTAAAAGCAGGCCACTTTGATGCTTCTGCAGGTTGTTATATTCAGAGATGGCAAGTATATGACACTAAAGGAAGTTTTTGAGAGTTTAGACTTGACTGGGTAATAATTATGTTGGTTCTATTCTTTTGTATTTGCCAGAAGTTGAATTTTGCCAATGATCCCTCTTATTTATATGTTGCAACTGTTGAAAATCACACTTCAGGTATGATATGAATGTTGATCTGCTGGATGTTCATGCTGATAAGAGTACGTTTCATCGATTTGACAAATTCAATCTTAAATATAATCCTTGTGGGCAAAGTAGACTTCGAGAAATCTTCTTAAAGCAGGACAATCTTATCCAAGGTTTTATTCACATTGTTGTGTTGGTTTTTGAAATAACAAATATCTTATTGAAACATAGGATTTAGTTAAAAAGTTCAAAAATAATATGCTGACTGTTCAAGTTAATCTCACAGGACGCTTTTTGGCGGAAGTAACAAAACAAGTTCTGTCTGACCTTGAAGCTAGCAAATATCAGGTTCAAATATATAAAAATTTCACTTCAGTTTCCTATTCATTTTTATGGTCATTGCAGGTTTCTATCTGTTACTTGTAATTGTCATTATTATTGTATCATACACAATTGTTCTCATTAGCATTTTACTTAAAAAGTTCCTTTATGTAATATATAATCTAACTTTTTCATGGGAGTTTTTTGGTTCGTGGAAATTTTATATATTTTATTTTAAGCAAGATTGTTGTTGTTCATTTTTATTCCTAGAGAGCATAAAATGAACAAATAAGTTCCTATTATAAATAGAGAAGATGCTTCCCTTTCTCTTTCTTGGTTATACTTCATTTCATTTCTTCAGGCTTTTCACTGTTACCAAGCCACTGTTTTCACAAGTCTTGACTATGAGTCAGTATATTTAGCTTTTTTTCAACATAAATTGTTTTTGAGCAAGATATCTCAGTTGCTACACTTCTTCTAGGAACTGTGTTTATATTAGATAAGTTCAGTAATTATTTTCACAAAGGAAATAGGGACATTCTTTCTTGTCCACCATGTGCATAGATAATATGAGTTGATAGGTTATACCATCATTCTAAGCTTTATTTAACTATAAGATCACTAATAAAAACTGAAAGTTGTTTATATGGATCCTAGATTTGGAAAAACCAACTTTTCTAAATAAAATTAGTGGATCTTCAGTTCACTGATCTTTTGCATTTTCAGATGGCCGAGTACAGGATATCCATATATGGGAGGAAACAAAGTGAATGGGACCAGCTGGCAAGTTGGTTTGTTAACAATGAAATTTACAGTGAAAATGCTGTATGGTTGATCCAGGTATTTATGTTGCCAATGATCCATATTCCAGCACCTGCTTCCTTGTTAAGCTAACAGATAACAGATGTTTCTTCTTGATGTAATGTGATGTGGGCTGTTTGATTATGGACTAGTAATCTGAACATTTGTTAAAGGTCATTTTTTTTTAAGGTTTTATTGACTTTTATCTATTCAGCTACATTGTGTGCTTGCTTGTGCCCTTCTTGAACTTTCTACTGAATGTCATTTGCTTGATGTTAATAAGATGGGTAAATTGAAGTTTCTGGGCCTTTACTGTAAATAAGATCCATGAGACTAATTTTTGAGTAGCTAGTAATGAAATGCCAAATTATTCGGCTTTGGGCTTCCAGTGTTCAGATTCCTGAAATCTTCTTTATTATTCTGTCTCTGTGGACTATCCTGAGAGACTTCAATGTGTTAGAGAGTTGTTTCAACTCAAATATCTTCAAACAAAAGCCTTCTTCCTTGGTTATCATGAATCTGACATTGGAGAGGTGAGAGTTGAGACAAGTCATGGAAGTATTTTTCATTTGCATAAAAAAAATGCTTTTTCACCTTCTTGTCAGTGAACCATCCAGTTTGGGCATTGTAAGGCATTGTCGTTTGTAAGATTAAGAGAAGGATACCCCTTCATAAGGGCAGAACAAATTCCAGTTTCTCAGGAAGGAATTAGGCGTGCTTTGGTCTCTCTCAAGGAGCTATTTAGTTGTCAGCATCTCTTTTGGTTTGTCTATGTGTTTGTATGTCATGTTAATTAATAAAGAGAATTAAGAGAGGTTTTCAACTGTCTGTTTTCTGGATTATTTGGAAAGAAAGGAAGTCTAGAGCTTTTGAGGGTGTTGGGAGTAGTATGTACAAATTAAGGGATAGGTGGATTCATTTTTTTGGGGCTATTTTGTTAGGGTATAACATTATTAGTGATGAAGATTTTGGGAATGTTATAGATACACTAACACTCATGTAAATTGTTCTTGGCTGGTACCCCCTTTTTTTGGTACCATGTTAATATATACCTCACTTGTTTATTTCAAAAAAAAAAAAGAGAGGTTTTCAACTGTGGTTGGTTAGTTATTTTGTAGCCTTAGCCTATTATAGGCTTATTATTAGTATGCATTTATTATTTAGTTATTTTCTTAATAGCTTAGTTAATTAGTAGAATTCCTACATAGACAAATTTCATATTTTGATTTTATTTTGGTGCCTATAAATAGGATATCCTAACTTTGTTATTTGGTAGATTATTCATATTATTTTTTAGAAAAAAAGATTATTCATATCATTATTATTCAAACGATGAATTAATTTGACCGTTGAGATCTGAGTTCTTTGTTCTTGGTTTCTAATAAATCTTCTGTAAGTTGTATGCTCAAGTTCTCTTTCTTCTACACTACCTTGTGTATCCTACCATGCATTTATAGTTTAGTTAGTGATCAACACTCAAACATCAGTATATTCTACCAATCTGGCTACACTATCATGTTGATGTGGACTATTTAGCTTTAATCCAAATATGAGCCATGGGCATTTTAAAAGAAAATAAACTTCAAGAAATAAATCTCAATATTTCTCTGGTGATTTTTATTATTGAAATATTAGTACCACTTTTAATAGCTTGTTAGAAGCAAAATACAAGATTAGGTTATTATGTCAGAATTACGACCCCGAGTCTTTTATCTTTTCCTATCATCATGATTATTTCCTTTATGCACCTTTTACTTGGACTTCAATGTGCAGCTACCACGACTGTACAATGTTTATAAGGGAATGGGAATCGTCAAGTCTTTTCAGAACATTCTGGACAACGTCTTTATTCCTCTATTTGAAGTTACAATTAATCCAAACTCTCATCCTCAGTTGCATTTGTTCCTCATGCAGGTAAGTTTTGTAAACATTTTTTAATGAATGCAATGAGTTGTAATAGTTCATCAGCTTTTACTTGGTAGGAAGCATGCCGTTGTTTGTGATGAAGTTGTGGCATGTTTGCATCATTTTTATTCTTTTTTCTCTAAAAAAAAGTTTGTGGAATTCTAAGTACCATTTTGTTCAACCATGTGTCTCTTCTGCCCTTTGCCTTTCTAATTGGCATTTATGGGTGAGGTAATTTTACCTTCTATATGAGATTAAGATAATGTTATATACTGGGCCTTTGTGCTACCTTTCTCTCTCTCTCTCTTCATTCTTGACCAATTTAATGTGTAAAAGCACTTCTCCAGAGAGCACATGATAAATATGCAACAGAACAAATAAAAAGAAAAATGCACCATTGAAATGAATTATCCTGCAGTAAAAGATGAAGGTACTGATTTATTTCTAACTACATGAATGATGAAGGTTGTGGGTTTTGACCTTGTGGATGATGAAAGTAAACCGGAAAGACGTCCAAAGAAGCATATGGACCCCCCGGCTGAATGGACCAACGATTATAATCCTGCATATTCCTATTATGCTTATTACTGCTATGCAAACTTGTACACTCTCAACAAGGTGTGTCTATGTTTTTTGTACATAATCATGATTGTGGACCATTTCAAAGGAATAGCTGGCAGTTGATAATAAAATTGATTCAATTGTCCTTTTATTTGCTTTTTCAGCTTCGTGAATCAAAAGGAATGACAACGATAAAACTTCGACCTCACTGTGGGGAGGTTATTATCTACTTTTTGTGAGTTCCTTATTTTGTTTCACATGTAGTTGCTTAAGTGCTTATGATTTGCACAATCTGAATCTGTTCAGGCTGGTGACATTGACCATTTGGCAGCTGGCTTCCTTCTGTGCACCAACATTTCTCATGGGATTAATCTGCGGAAATCTCCTGTTTTGCAGTATTTATATTACCTAGCTCAGGTTGTTTAAAATGACCTAGAAATGCCATATTCTGCTTGAGAAGTTACTTTGTAATGGTTGCGAATTTCTAAGTAAAAATAGGCATATTGATAAGAATGACTTTTTGATCAATTTGTTTACACAAAGATTTTTTGTAGTAAATCAGACTAATAGTTGAATCTTGAGAAATAGAAGGATGTATGATTATAACTGTAAAATGGGACTTTTAGTCCATTTTATCTTCCAAAGATTCAAATTCTTGTTTTATTGTAGTGACTTGCTGCTTGTTAATTTTATTCTGTCATCCAGATCGGACTAGCAATGTCACCTTTGAGCAACAATTCTCTTTTCCTGGACTATCATCGTAATCCATTTCCTGCCTTCTTCCAACGGGGCCTAAATGTTTCTCTCTCATCTGATGATCCTTTACAAATACATTTAACAAAAGAAGCACTTGTGGAAGAATATAGTGTTGCAGCACAGGTTTGTTCTTTTTTATTTTTTCCATTATTCTAGGTGGCATATATTACAGAATTCTAGCATTGCAGGTATGGAAACTCAGTGCTTGTGACTTATGTGAGATAGCTAGAAATTCTGTCTATCAATCTGGATTTTCGCACGAGGCAAAGGTGAGAAGCATAAAGAAACAACAATAGTTTTTACTGTTTTTACTGTTTCTTCTCATCTTGGAAAGGTTTTCAAAATAGTCCTATCCAAAGTTCTTTTTTGATGATTTTTGCGTATACATGTTTCTTGTAGTTGCATTGGCTTGGTGATGGATATTTCATTAGGGGCCCGGAAGGCAATGATATCCATAAGACCAATGTAGCTAATATGAGGATTGCTTTTAGACATGAGGTGAGTTTCTATGGCTTGTGATAAGCATAAAGATCAAATGCATGAGAAAGTTCTTTATGGCTAATCTAGAGATGTGCAGACGTGGAAGGAGGAGATGCAGTATGTCTACGCAGGAAGGGCTAGATTTCCTGAAGAAGTAGATCTTTGAATGGAAACTGAAGCTGGAGATAAGAGTTGTGGTGAGTTATAAATGCCCAAATCTCGAGATATGTGTAAGCATAAAACTGAAGAGGAAGTTTTTTGAGAGGTTTGTATTGGAGGCAGTCCTACATTGTTGGCCATTTTTGTTAATGAGAATACCTGTGGAACTTGGTTTTGGTCAGGTTGTAGAAGATTTTGACAATTGCCTCAAATAGCTTTTCGGAGAAGGATGTATTCTTAACTGATCATAATAACATTACAGATCCCAAATTGAGATCTACTGTTTGAAACAAAAAAATAACTTGTGCGAGGTAAATGATATGTTGGAGATTTGTTCCAACTCCGATGATTCATATCACAACCTGAGCTTTTGAAAACAATGTACGTTTCACTTTTAATTTACTTCACTGGATTGTTGTCATATATAGATTTACATTGCAGTTTGTACATCAACAAAGTATTTGTTAGTCGAATAGAATTGATAAATAAAGTGAGTGACTAAAAGTAGGAAAACTATCGTTGGATGTTTTAATGTTAAGACTTCTCTGTTACACTTACAATGTGTTGTGTCCAGCTTTAAAAGGTGTAAAAAAAATCTTTTTTCCATCCAATGGAACGAGACGAAACGGTATTCTCATTGTTTTGTCTTTGAGGCAGAGTAATGATTAGTTAAAATAAATCAATCTATGAACCATTAATTAGTTAAATTAACATTAATCCACACCCCCAAAATGCCCGATTCAGGAATTTTATACCCGAAAAGCAAAAACAATGTTTTTTTTTTTAATTATAAAAATATATATATATAAAGAGGAAAATAATTTGAAAAGACACGGGTTTTTCAATTTTCATTTCCCCTTTTTATTATTTAAGTAATCAGTAAAGCAAACCCCCCACCACACCACCTCACCTCAATCTCCACATTTCCTCTGCTTTTTGGCTCTCTCTCCCTCAAAAACCCCTCTCTGCGCCGCTTCTTCTCCTCCCTCCAAAACCCCCTCCTCTCTCTCCACCACCGCCACCCGGTGGTACTTCTTCCCCGCCTAACCTAAACCCCAGTCTTGAAAATGGCGGCCACTGCTGCCTCCGACGTCACGGACGGACCTGTCGTGAGCCTCATCAACAAGCGCCTCCGTGCCCTCCGCAAGAAATTGAACCGAATTGTCCAGATGGAAGAGTCTATCGCCCAGGGAAAACCCATCAACAAGGAGCAAGAGGACGTTCTCCGCTCCAAGCCTGCCGTCTCTGTCCTAATCGAGGAGCTCGAGAAACTTCGCCAGCCTCTTTCCTCCGCCGTCGCCGAGGAGGTTAGTCTCGCCATCCAGCGACACCAGGTCTCCTCTGATCAAACAACGCCTCCCGAAGATGATAGGGATTCGCATGCCCAAGACCCACCCAAAACTGAAGAAACCGCCAAACTTCCCGCCGTGGAGGATCTCGTGAAGCTGCTCTACTTCGGGTCTCTCTTCGATGTCAAGTCCCAGGCTGACTTCACTTCTATCATGTTGACCAGGACCCACGAGAGGGGTTGCTGCTTGACTTACGATTATGTTACTGATGACGCCACGGATCTGCTTGGCGAGAGAGATTTGGATATGATTTCGTCTTTGAGCGGGTTGTTAATCTCCCGGCCGGTGGATTCCAGTTTGTCTCACAAGAATGCTTTGCAGCGGTGCGTCGAGCATGCCATGCGCTGGTTATCTAACTCGGACGAGCCCATTGAGCCTAAAACTGACGTTTCATGTAATTTCCTGGACTTTCCTTAGCTTTCAGTTTTCAGTTTCTCTCTTCTTTTCCCCTTTTTGGTTCATTTTGTGAAGATATTGTGTGCTCTTATGGTTGTGCAGATGCGGGATTGAGAGAGAAGTTGAATAAGATAATGGCTTCTGATTACTTCACCACCACACCTGAGATGAAAGCGCATGTTGAAGTCGCGGCTGCTGCGGCTGCTGGCAGCTTTGGTGCTTTTCAGGTGCCAATGCATGCTTCCATTGTTCCCGTTGAAGTGCCAGTCCAGGTTGAAGGCTCATCTGGACAGTACCAGCAAACGGTAAAACTTTTTCCACCTGTGAGTTGATCGTAATTTTTAGCTGTCTCTTGTGTCATATGAATTTTGCAAATATGTTAATCCTGTTCATTCTATGGTCATTTTTTGGTCGATTATAAGTTTTGGAACTGGAGCGTCATAGTTCTCGCACTTTTTCTTTTGGAAGGCATCTACTTTGTATTTCAATGGTTAACTGTCGAGGTGCAGGATTCTTGGATGATCTAGTATAGATGAAACGATGTGCAAAAAAAGATGTTGAAGTTTCTATTCACATTCAACACATAGCATAACAACTGCTCTTTCAATAGGTCTATGATGCGTGAAGTATTTTGTAAACTATTAATGGGTGATCTGCTTCTTAGAAACTATGGAAGGTCTGAATGGAAAAGTTTGGAATTGGAGTGGATTCTAAATTGTTAACACCAATAAGCATCTGCATTTGTTTTAGCTTCCTTCTTTGCCTTTTGCTTACCTTAAGCATCAGCTGAAACAAATCTTATAACTTTTCAACTGAAGTTAAAAGTCATACTGTTTTATCTTACTGTAAAGAGTAAAAATGGCATAAGTTCCTAGAAGAATGTATTTGAGTAATTATAGATAATGGAAACTTAGTTGCCAATATTCCTTTCTTACATGCCTCGGAGGGGGATTCTTTAAAGTTGAAGTATTAACTGTGATTTTTACAGTACAGACATATGTATTCTTTGTGAAGCGCCGTAAAAAGGTTTTTTGGCAAGGAAAGGAAGAGATTCTATCAAGAGCAGGAGAGAATGCAAGGCTGGAGGAGAAGGAATCCTCTTAAGAGAAACCCATATAGAAAACCAGAAGGAAAGTATGGGAGAAACCACCTACTGAATGCATTTCAATTCTTTTACAAACTCATGATAGGAATACCTTGAAAGAATCGGTGCGCTTTAGTGCTCAAAGGGGCCAAGAACACTAGTCTTTCCCAAACAACAAGGGGATGCTTTATGTTCCAACCATGGAATCCAATACCTAGAAATGAGAGCACAATGCCATAAAAGCTTAAACTCTTCCTTCTCATCCTATTTTTAGATGCTTGGAAAAGAAAACCTCCAAGGTAGGTGGACAAACCAACGCCCTCATGCAAAAAGCTTACACTGTAACTACAATTGAAATTTGGTGCCTAGGGAGAACCAATATTAATTTTAGTTATGCAAGGACTACTCAATTTGAAATAAATTGATCTCATTTGATATCGTGTGAGATAGAGACATCTTGTCCACATGTATAGGTTATAGCAGTCATCATCTGTTAAGCTGTGGATTTCATTCACATTTTGGTTTCTGGTAGCAGTGTCTTATCAAGATTAATGTAAGTAATTTTCTCCTAAGTACACTCTCTTTCGTCTCAA
>NW_019014687.1:2626396-2642020 GCF_000150535.2 Carica papaya
TAGTAGTGTTATGATGTATAATGTGCAATCATCCGTGTATACATCTACCATGTAATGTCTGAGAAATAATATTAATTATAGACAGTACTTTTACCAAAAGCACAATACTTTCCGAATGAAAGAAAAGATCTGGAAAAGCATGAAGTTTGTTGGATTCACAGATATGGTATTTCTTCAAGAAATCATTGAATCCTGAATGGAAGAGTAACTAAATGAATGGTTGAACTGTATCTGAACTCTATTGTGAAGATATAGAGAAGAAATACAGAATAGAACTTACATGACATGTACAAGAATATAAATGATTAGAAAACAGCTGAGCTTAGGTCAACTTCTTTTGTTACGAGAATTAAATTTGGTCTAAAAGGGGCAGTCGCTGGGGTTTCAAAAGGAAAAGTTTGAGAGGAATAACGAGGGGTTCTTGACTTCTTGTTAGAGTAATTTATCTCATAGTTTAAGTTCTGATCCAGTTTCGGTTGTTGAGGTCGGTAGATAGGACTATACTTTCATTTCATCTTTTCTTTTTGTTGTTACAGCACCTAAGATGATATTCAATGCCTACTTATATCTCCAATTTACAGATTTAATTTGTTTATTTTTTTGTGTCAATATGTGTGTGTCTGTGTGCGCACATGTATGTGCATGTGTCAAGGTGATAGAAGGGGTTTACACTTTGTTTTTCTCTGTAAAGAAATTTGCTTGGTTTAGTTACCTTCTGACCTGCTGCATTGAGGGGAAGAAAGTTGCAACGGTCGTGCAGCTGCTGGATTTGAGCAGTTTAGTGGTCCCCAGTTGTTTTTTTGTTGGATGTCCTGTCTTGTCTCTTCTCTAATATGAAAATGTGGTTCCAATCCATTGATATGCTCGTGAATATGATATATTTTTTCTTAGATCGTGTCTTTTCAATATCTTATTCTGTACCAACTTTTAATTTCTGCAGGACGATAGTAGTTTTCAAGATGAAGCTGATGATAGTCAACCTAGCCCACCAGAGGAGCATCAGCAGGTAATTTAATTAGCTAAGAACTCACTGTCTACTCCTGATGCATTCTCTTGCCTCCTTTTAATAGATACTGAATACGAGAGGCTTGTATATTGCAGGATGAGTTAGAGACTCATAATCGTACAGATGTTGTTTCGGATTCTCAAGAACAATTCAAGGCAGAGCAAGAGGATGAAGTTGAGCAGAATCAGAGAGAGATTGAATCAAAGGAGCAACAATACATTCCGCGGCGGTCCTACCAAAACCAAAGAGGTGGTCGTGGCAGTGGTGGTGGTCGGAGGGGTTATAGCAATGGCCGTGGAGGTCGAAGTGGTGGTAGGGGAGGTGGAGCCTATCAGAATGGTCGGAACCAATATTATGAGCAGCCTGGAAATTATTATCAAAGAAACTACTATAACAACAGGGGGAGAGGCAGCAGGGGTGGGGGGCACCCTTACAACAATCATAGCTCGGGAGGTCTAGGAGGTCGAACTTCAGTTGATGGTGGTGTGGCTTCTTGACATTCTCATATGTAGGCGTTTTAATAGGGTGTCTGGTTGCTAGTCTTGTAGGTGGGTGGTGAATATGTCTTTTGCTTTCCTTGAACAATGTTTTGAAATGTGAGCCGATGTTATAACCATCCAAGACACCCTTTTCCTTTTTGTAGTTTCTGAAATCGGGGACTTTTATTGAAAATGTTTAGAAGAAATTTTAGCTTTTTCTCTGTTTCATGTGATATACATTGATTCTGCTCTTTGGAAGAGGCTTGAATTTTCCTCCATTTTATGGGTATAGGACAATTTTGATGGTGAGTACAGGTAGGTTATCTAATGCACTGATCATCATATGGAGAATCTTTTGTTAAAGTTGAAGCAATTAATCCATCAAATAGCTGGTTCAGGGTTGGTCTCAGCAAGCTGGTTGGAATTGCTGAAAGATGTCTGCCATGAAAAAGGAATTCAAACTTTTTGCAAGCTGATTCTGGTGCATTGGAGAAAAGGAGAAATGCTGCCTGATGCACAATATCTGTCAATTGATTCCCTTATGACTCGTTTGGATCAATTCAGTGTTTGTTCTTACTGATACTTATGCTTGTAGTTTTCAGTAACTGAATTGTAAATGAGCATTGAAATGCATCCAGTGGGTGGGAATTTTATTGAATGCATATGTAATTAGACATTAATAGTTGGTGTAATAGTAGGAATGAGATGTCCCAGTTGAAGGTTATTTGAGGTTGAGTTTCTGGAGATTGTCAGAAATTCTGATTCAGAATGCCAACAAGAATGATAAGACTCTTAACTATTGGTTGGCAGTGCAATCTCTCTGGAGCCATCATACTTTTGTGGTAAGTTTGTAATACTGTCTACTTTTCTGATTATTACATAATTTTAAATAATTATGGCAGAGATTTATTAATATTAGAAAAATTTTGGGAATCATGAACTTGTGTCTTTTTTTAAGGGAAATAGTAAAAGGAATGGCATATGTTTCTTTTTCTTCTGTTGGGTATATATCATGGTTTTTCAAAATATATATTTTGAATGTGTGATACAACAAATAATGTGAAATAATACTTTTTACAAAATAAAAGAAGGAAAATCACAGTTTCCTCTCTCTCTCTCTCTCTCTCTCTCTCTATATATATATATATATATGTATATATATATATATATATTGAACCACCACCAATCTTCATAATTTCTAAGAAGATAACCTTTTTTCTTTTTCAATTATGTGGTGTATATGGTATTGAAAATAATACAATCTACACATAAAAATGCACTAATAAAGAGGAAGAAGTGTCGAGATAAAATTTCTACTTTTTGAGAAATAAATTATTGATGAAAGAGGAAAATCACTTTATTGCCTACTTATATAAAAAAGTAAAAATAAATTATTTAAAATATAATAATCAAACTAAACTGAAATTAAAAACAAAATCATCACATAAATTTGAAAGTTTTAAATATAAACTTAATAATAACATTTTAGTGTGAATCAATTAGATTTCAGTTTAATTTTAATAATTTACAATCTCACGCTAAAAAAGTTATTAGTAAAAATTAAATAGTTAATACACTATCTAATTGAACGTAAATTATTTTATTATAAAATAAAAATAGATTATCATTCGCTATAAATAGTAAATTCACAAAAAATATATAATTGAAACATTTATTTTATTATTAAAAAAAAGTAAAACTTTTCTTTTTTTTAATGCTCTTCCTCAGCCACAAGTAAATTCTTATCGTGCTTTTTTTTTTCTTTTTCTGTTCTTTTCAATCAACACCCACCATGAGATGGAGAAGATATGGTGAGCATTCATGGATTTAGATTCTGTCAACTTTACTTTCTTTTTAACCCTATTTGATTCCTCTGTCTTAGTGTTTAACCAAAAAAAAGTTGGGTTACTCACTTTTTCCATTTTATTTCATTCACTTAATTCTCTCTCCTTTGTTTCAAATTTACATAATTGAGGGTTTAATTTAGATTTATATTTTTCCAATTAGGGCAACAGATAAGGACCAAAGTTTACTATAGCAATAGATAACAAAATTTTGGAAAATTACCAACTTAACACATTCGCTCACTTCCTTCCTTCAATAGTATACTATCAAAAAAGGGTCGAAGAGTTAGAAGGCAAAATTTAGCGAAGAGGTAGATAAGATAATGAAGCAATAAGCTCGAAAACTTAAAGAATTTAGTCAAGAAGTATTGGCTCTTCTTGACCTTAATACGCAACTTCATTTTCAAAATCAAAGTTAGACTATTTAGATTAATATAAAACAATCGAAAAATCATGTTTAATTTATTAAAATAATTTAAGTATGCAAAAATACCAACAATCATAAAGAGGATGCCATGGCATATGTATGGACGATCATAAGGTGGACTTGACTTGAGGGCCTTCCCATGCCTGCCTCACCAAATAAAACTCTTTTGCATAGACAAAAGCTAGACACAACATCTATCCCAAAGGAAAACTTTTTTGCATGTCACATATCTACTAGCTCATTTACACCTCATAGCATAATATGTAAAGTATTTTATTTAGACTTGTATATAGCTGTGACCCATAAAAACAACCTATTTAATTAGCCTCCCATAACAAATAAAGGTAGGCTACCAAACAAAAGTATTATATTAACCATATAGAAAAATATATTTTTTTATGAAATTTAACATATTTCTTCAAATTCAAGAATACTTAGACGAATGTAGTTTGATATTAAAAGAGAAAAAAACTAAAAAAGTAAGAGGTAAGTTAATTTTGAAATATAACCAAAGCAATAAACTTTGTTTTATCTCTCTAGAAGTCAAAAGAGTATATTCATTAAGGATCACATAATAATATTTAATGATCGTATTGACGTGAGATTCTATAATATTATCTTTAAAAAGTAAAATGGTCATACGAGAAGATATAACCTTATTTTTTTATGACAATTGGAGAGAATGATAATATGAGGGATTAAATTCAATTTTCTTATAAAATTGAGTATGTGAACTAAATAAACAAAAGAAATAAATTGAGAAAAATTTGAAGGTATATTTAAGAAGTTGAAAAAGAATAATTTAAGATAAGCTCGAATGGTTAGACAATTTGAAGAGAATGATATAAGAAATAAATTGACTTAAAGAGATAAAAAATGAATGAAATAGAATAGATTAAGAATTTGGAAGTAAGAATATTTGAATAGGATTGATGAGGAGCATTTCAAAAAAAAAAAAATTACGGTGATAGCAAGAGATAAAAAGACAATCATAAATATGGTAGTCTAAATAATTAGACTCATCTCGTAATCAAAGAAAAAAAGTAGTGAGAACTCATAAAATCATCTCATGCAAGGCTATTGCCCTATAAAGCCTACCTTAAGGTTTGTTAATTTAATCGTCAACCACATTTTTCATAAGCAACTTAGACATTTTTGACATTTCGATAACCACTTAAGTTCAACTTATGTTTTAAATCACCACATAACATAAGGAATAAATTGGATTGCATTTTGAGAACAACATAATAACTTGTGGTCACTGATAATATTTTAGTACCTTAAATAAAGAGTTTGTATTTTATTAAAAAAATTGTCTATAATAATAAAATTGAAATAAAACATATAATTTAAGCATAAACTCTATATAGACCTAGTAGCGTAATCATCAAGTAAACACAACGATATTTTAATCTAAGTTAATTTTATAATATTTATTTTTAATAGATATATCTCATCTTATAATTATTAATTTATGTGTTAAAATAATTTTTTTCTCTTTATGTGGGGTGTAAGTTTATATTAGATAGATTATACGCTTCATATATACTTATTAAGTTTATATTAGATAGATTATATTATCTAATTAATGAAATATACAAATTTTTATTAAAAAAAATAATATTTAAAATGCTTTTAACCTATACTTCATTTATCTCTAAGTTCTTGTCACCTTTTTGTATTCCTCTTCTTTCCATGACTCATTGTTCTCTTAGAAATAAAATTCTAACCCGTCAAGTTATTGAAGAGATTCAATTCTAAAACATTATATTTCACTAAATAATTACTTACATGTGTTGAAGTAGGCTTAATTTTCTCTGTCCCGCATATACATCAATATGGTGATGAAATTTATTCCTACCTAAAGAAATTCAATTTGTAGTTCTCGTCCGCTTTAATCCTTCGAGTTAGATTCTCTTCAATTAACTATGAGATTATTTCATTGTCCCTTGATGTCTATTGCATTTTATGGATATTACAAGATGGACAAGACCATCAAAAATATACATATATATATATATTCTATATATATATATATATTCTATATATATATATATATGGCCAACTAACGTTAGTGGAGCATTTGAGTATGTCAAATAATCTAAAAGAAGGTCCTTACGCAATTCAAAACTTCTCCCAATTAGTTCACGGCTGCAAAATTTTCTGTTCTTTTTTTTTTTTTTTTTTTCTTGAGAACAAAACATTAAGTGATGGAGACATAGAATCTTATTCTCTTATAATAAATATGTACACATTAATGTATATATATATAATATAAAATTTTGAATATGTCTGAACTCAAGTCTATATAAAGGTGTGTGGCATGCACATATCTTTTAAGTACAACGAAACATCCTTTTTCTACAATCACTAATTATCATCAGAAGTTATACAAAAGCTTGTGGTGGTGATTATCGCCACTTCAAAATTCAGAAACAAGAAAGAAATTAACCATGGGAGCTGAAATTTCAACCCCCAAGCAAGCAAATACACCAGTGTTGGAGACCAAACCATCGACGATATTTGAACGAAAGACATCTCAGCTCACAGAGGTCCACTCTAAAAAACTATGGAAGACTCGCTTTCATGCCTCGAAAAATACTAATACACTGGTAAGCATATTATATATATATATATATATATAATTATTAGCCATGATTGAGTGTTATAATACGTAGAGTGCATGCATTGATCAGAGGCGGGTGATGATATTAATTATATATAATGTTGTTGGTGGTGAAGGTGGTGATTGATTTCACAGCTAGCTGGTGCGGACCCTGTAAGTTGATGGAACCCACCATTAAAGACTGTGCTGCCAAGTTCACAGATATCGAGTTTTTCAAGATCGATGTCGACATGTTAGGGGTATATCAGTACTCTTTAATTTCCCAGATTCAATATATATATGTATAACATATTAATTTTCTAATAGAAGAATATGTATCTGTGGGTGTAAACGATGAAAACAGGATGTGGCTGAGGAGTTCGAAGTTGATGCAATGCCGACGATTGTTCTCATGAAGAACGGCGAAGAACTTGATAGGGTGGTCGGAGCCAAGCCCGGCGAGTTACTGCAGAAGATTGAGAAACACAGGGTTTAATCACACCATCAAACTCTTTTTTCCTCTCATGTACATATATATATTTATACTGCTGGCACAGAGTATATGTATGTATGGTTTATAGAGGACGAGAGAGAGAGAGTGATAGTAGCATCGATCCTTCGACAAGTTTCAATTTAATAAAATGATGTATGCATTTTATCTTGGAATATTATATGTTTTGACTCACAACCTTCTTTTATTTATCTTTTTTTTTTTTTTGTTTTTGGTTATTGTTATCAATTTTACTTCTCTGCGTTAATTGATCAAAAAAAATTGAAAAATAATTGGACATTGTATTTTAAATTTTAAAATAAATTAATTATATAAAGTTATCAATTTTGAAATCATTTATTTATATTTATGGAATAATTACTTTTTTAAATTAAAAAAAAAATTCATATATTTCATTAATTAATTACATATCCATATTAATATAAATTTTAATAATATTGATTACAGAAGAAATACCATATTGTTCTTCTTTTTCCAGACACTCTTTAACATTTGTTTTTCCACTAAAATTTTAGTCAACTGGGTACTCTTAGTTTTTATTTTGTGAGAAGTGAAAATAATTTTTGAACTGGTATAATCAAAATATACCCAAGGTAAGATCATACAATCTTTAATTAATATATATATATATATATGTATAGTTTTATTACGCCTGTTTAAATACAAGTATAAGATGCCGCTCATCAACTCAGACGATTGATGAAGTAAATAAATACTGGGAGCATTTGAATTAGATGACCCAACACTACTGCAAAATTTGACTACTCAAGTTGGAACGCTTTCCTCACCCATCTAAAAAAACTATACATATATATTAATCTGTAAACTACCTTTTTCTTATAATACCTTCTATTCCTATATACGCTCTGACATGAGTGAGCTTGCCAGTCAACCCAAGAAAGATGACTATCAGTAACGGGGCTCCAGCAGGGTAGAAAATAGGCTGAGTTTTTTCTGAAAAAATTTGTGTTTTAACACAGGGTATAAGATTCTTTCTTTGTTCATAACAGAGATTCGTGAGGTTAAATCTGTAAATCAGAGTTCAAATGTTTCAGTGTGGGTAAGAAACAAGAAAGTTCCTTATTTAACTCAAATCAAACTACTACAATCAAATAACTAGCAGTATGCACAATTCAACGGAAAAAGTCAACCTTCCAGCTGCTAAAGGCAATATTTGAGGATGATAGACTCCAAGAGAATTAACAGCCAACATCCATTTGCAGCACACTTCCAACTTTCTTCCTACTATGAACAAATAGTCAACAACTTAGATGTAAATATTTACACTGGATTGACTTACATATCATCTGTGTTAAGGCATAGCTGTGGCCTCCAGCATTTAACTCAAAACTGGTTTATTATCAGCTCAACCGAGCACTCTCTTCAGATCAGATTTCTGTTCTGTGGTGAGCCTTGATGGAAACACAACTTCAAACTTGATTTTAAGCTTTCCCTTCTTGCTGGGATCTTTGGAAATAGGCATTCCTTCATTTGGGATGATCAATTCACAACCCGGTTTCACGATATCTACCACTGGGATCGTGAGATTCCTTCCATCCAAGGTCGTCAAATTAAGGGTCTGCCCTGTTAAGGCCTCCAAAAGTGAGATACTTTGATTTACAATCAAATCATTCCCATCCCTTTTGAAAACAGGATGTGGTTTCTCATCCACCACGAATATAAGATCAGCAGGGATGGTGCCGGGTTCTTGGTTTCCCTTCTCTGGGAAAGTGATCTTTGTGCCCTTCTTCCATCCGGGCTTAAGATCTATCTTCAAGATTTCCTCAACAGTTTTTGGCTTGCTGCAAGAAAAGTTTATCTCTAGATCAGGCCAGAGAGAAAAAGAGGATCACCTGGTAATCACCTCAACACAAAAAACATGATTGCTTTCCAGATGAAATAAACAAATGAAAAACCCCACTACTTTATACAAATATCTCTAAAATAAATCAATGGAAGTTCAGTTCATATATTCCCAAATTTCTCAAAACAGTCAAAAACAAAAATCTTATTCATAAAGGAAGCAGGTGGGGATGTCTAAAATCATAAACTATACTGATCCCCCTGCCTCTGAAAGGGCCATAAGGCCCACAACCATATTGAATTCAATGAATTAAAGTTCAGTGGCTGCTTAAATCTCTATGCTCATCCTATTGTAAACTACCCAGTTGACTAAATCCAAGCTGTGGGTTCCAACGGACCAATTAAACAAATCAGTTTACTTTCAAAGATCAGCAATTATAAATTCTAATCCAAGCATTCAAAATATTGGGAAAACAACAAAAGCAAATTTGATTAACTAATGGTTTTCATGAGGAAATCAATTAAAATGAACGAACCCAAATTCATCTGGAACGAAACGAGAGATCCGCATTTTTCTCCTGCCACCTTTGTAAAGCTCCTCTAAACTGCACGACAACTTGCTCTCTATCGCCGGCGGTTTCTTGTTTCCTTGACTCCCCACGTCCCTATTACGATTACCATTCCCATTCCCATTCCCATGAACACTACGTCCATATCCGCCTCCACTGCCGCCGCGGGTCCTCCCGCTCCCGCCGCCGGCTCGAGCGTCGGATCCGCCGAAGAACTCGGCAAAGATGTCCTCGGCGTCCCGTGGGTCGAAGCGAAAGGCCGGGTTTCCGGTGCCATTAGCGGCGGAGGGGGAGAAATCAGAGGAGAGGAGGCCCTCCTCGCCGTAGAGATCGTAGATCTGACGCTTCTGGGGATCGCTGAGGACGTCGTAGGCCTCTGAAATTTGCTTGAAATTGGCCTCAGCTGCCTTCTTGTCCAGTGGGTTCTTATCAGGATGCCACTTCATGGCGAGTCTCTTGTAGGATCTCTTCAAGTCCTCCTCGCTCGCGTCCTTACTCACTTTCAGCACCTTGTAGTAATCTACCCCCATTCTTCTTCTTCTTCTTCTTCTTCTTCTTCTTCTTCTTTCAACACCAGAAATTTCACCGATCGACTAATGTTCTTTAAATCAAAATCAAAGAAAACAAAAATAAAACCCAAGAGAATTAAGGGTGGGGTAATTGTTATAACGTTCAAGTTAAGTTAAGTGTGGAGGAGTGAAGCGGATGAATGTGCAGAAATGCCGGCGATTGGGCCGGTTTGGGTAGAATCATGTCAAGCTAAACGCGCAAAGGCGTGGCGTTTACTTGGCATCTGCAGCTAATTACGCTTTTCATACGCGTCCATCTTCTCTCCCTTTGATCTGGATAAGGATTCAGTGACAGCTGTTTCTTTCCATGTTTTCTCAACGCCCAATCACAATCAGATACCAGGAACCGCATCCAATCAGAATAAAGCAACTTTTTAAAAACTTCTTATTTTCTAAAAAAAACTATTAGCAAACTTTAAAATCATCACAACTTTATCGGAAAACCCTAACCGAAATTATTCTCCAGTAAATACGGTACTTTGGAATTCTTTTTTACCTTCAAATTTATTTAAAAAATTTTGAATTGTTAAACTAAATATTAATATAAATAAATACGAAATAATTGAAATATTTCAAATAGATCTTATATAGTTATAATAAAATAAAAAAAATCACCCTTTTATGGGGAAAAAATAATAATAAACCTTTTTACAATTCAAATATTTGATGTGGTAATAATCTCATATATCTTGCTGTATAATAAAAGATTTGTTATTGATACGCTGTCTTTATTTTATTCACTAGATTTTAATTCACCCGATTAATCAGTCGTAATAAATCAGGAAATATACTACATAATATACAGGCGTCGGTGACAGGCATGTTACTTTATCAGGGATAATTTTTAATATATTTTTTAAAAAAATAAATAAAAAGAAGAAGAACGTGCAGTCAAGTAGAGATTGCGGTCAGGGGTCTCTTGATGGCGGGTAGAAATCATTGGCTGTTACGTAAGATTACCCGCAAAACGACACCGTCCCCACCCCTTTGTTTATCCTTTGTCTCGCTTTCCTTTTTATTACTTTTTCATTATTGTTTTTAATCTTTTTTTAATTATATTATATATTTTGCTGCTTGATTCTATTAAAAATTGACAGAAAATCATACTGTGGTGGTGATAATATAAAAAATTTTAATTATGTGTTTAGATTATCTCATCTTTGTCGTTTTTGTATAAATTTCTATTGTGATTTTTCACCAATTTGGAAATTTTATAAAATTCAAAAATTATATATAAAGAGAAAATGAATTTTGAAATTAAGTAAATTATTGTGTGTAAATGAGAGTTTTTTTTTTTAAAAAAAAAAGAAGTAAGAGTAATATTTCAATATATTTTAATTATTATAATTTAAGTAATTTAGAAGTCTGTGATGTTAGAATATTAGTTGATAAGGTTAGTGTTGTTTTTATATTATTAGTTTGCCTTTAAGACAATAAAACGCATTAACAATGTTTAAACAGATTATGTTGATGTATAATAAATTATTATTAATATATCTAATTTATATATGACATTTGATAAATAAAAAAAAAAAAAGAAATTATGACATCTTTACAAGTTATCTTATTTATTTATAATGAATCAATTATGTAACGGCTCCGGAAATTTAAAATGAAATGTGTATTAAAAATATCAAATGCGGAAACGAAGTCAAAAATTCGATTAACATCCCTTACACTAAAACTAAAAACGTGTTCACAACATATAAAAGATCCTACTAGCTAAAGGAGAAACTCGAAAGTAAAAGCTACGAATATGACTATGGAGTCTTTAGACATCCCTTTCGTCGTCCTCCTACGGAACGGGCTCGGGAACAATGTCTTCATGATCTGAAATGATTAAATAAGGAATGAGCTACACTAGCCCAGTAAAGACATCACGATATCTCACCGTCACGGAGGTAAAGGTGGGTAGAAAACACAAAAAGACCAATGGAGTATAATTTACAACAAATTCTTTTATCAATAATAAATCCTTCACCATCCACTTACCTCAGTGAAATTCATAAAACAGTATATGAAAGTAATAACATTATCATCATCGTGAAATCATATATAAACTGTATAACATAATACTTATCACGCCTTTTGTAATTCAATTATTACACAACATATTTTCCTCATTTACCAGCCCACTAGTATCCATGAGGATCCATAGGGGTCCCGCTACCCGTTAACCCTTAACACTTGAAATCAGATTCCAGTCCCGTCCGGTATAGGCGCCAAAACTATAAACCCCATTACCCCGTCCGGTATGAGGGTGAAACGGGCCGTCCCCATACCCCGTCCGGTATGGGCACCAAAACTATAAACCCCATTACCCCGTCCGGTATGAGAGACCACAATCCCGGTAGGGTTCCCTACGGACCCGGTCCGTCCACCATCTCTCAGGATATCTAGTCAGACTGACCACATTATACAATTACCAATTTACATAATCTTTCATTCCCCTTTTTCTCAGTCAGCATCATCAATTCACATACAAACAAGCAAAACAGTAATTTATGCCAAACAGGCAACATACAGCATCAGTATCTCAGTCATTGCACACGAAACTATAAAATGAAAACATCAAACCTCATACTGCATTTAAAACTGTAAAATAGGCCAAATAACAGTTAACCGACAAACACACTAGACTCGGGCTCCATTAGCGACCTTAAGTAATTTCACACATTCGTTGATTCAAGAAATACCGTTTTATCATTATTGAACTTTAATACCGTGATAGGAAATAGGGTGAGGGGTTCTTACTAGTTTCGGGGTCCGAATCCGGCTTCACAGTGCGCCTACAAGCTGTCCCTAATTTTTCCTGAATTTTTTCCGGGGAACTGAAACGCACTACTGGTACCTGCACGTATTCCAAAAAATCCCAAATTAGGCCCAGGGCCCCTTTTTGGCCAATATCGCAATTCCGGCAGGCGGCTCCGCTGTGCTCCGGCGACGGCGCCGCCGCTTGCGGCGGCGATTCGCCTCGGTTTGGCCGTTTTCGGCCGAATTCGGCCACACTTGCATCGGTCCTTGCGATAAAACAACCCTAGGGCCCTCGGGGGGGCAAAAAATTACGAAAAACCGAAGCTTACCGGCGGCGGTGCTCTCGGGTGCGGCAGCTCTCCGGTGAGGTTCGTGTTTTGGTGATTCGGCTCCGATCAACCTGTAGAGAAAAGAATGGTGATCACAGTGATATAAAAATTGCATCAAATGGAGGCCGGGAAGGGCCTCATCGGAGGCAAAAACCGAGGAGGGGCGCGGCGGCGTCGCTGGGTTTCGACCGTTTGGCCGGGATTTTGGCTCCGATTTTGCCACAGGGGAAATCAGCGTGGAAAAACGAGTCGGGGGTATGAAATTTACCTCGATCGGCGGTCGAAAATCTCCCCGGTGCGGCAGCGGGTGGCGGCGACAGGCTTCTCCGGCGTCTGGTTCGTCTTCTCCGGCGAGGGCAGGCGGCTAGGGTTTTTGTGGTCAGGTATGGGGGTTCTATTTATACCCTTTTGCCTTTTGATCTCAGCCGTCTATTTTGATTTAATCTGGGCCGTCTGTTTTTGATTGAATCTGGGCCGTCCGTGCGATTGCATCTGGGCCGTCCGTGCGCACGCTTGATCTGGGCCGTCCGATCGCGCGTACGTGGATCGCCAACGTGGCTCGTCCCCGGTCGACGTGATTTTGCCACGTGGCAGGTCCTGGTTGGTCATAACTGCTGACTAGGTCTGCTGACGTGGCTGCTGATGTGGCGGTATTTTTTTTTTTTAAACCTAATTAAAATATTTAAAATAAAATAATCAATTTTTTTTCCATATTTTTCGGGCGTTACAAATTAAGCAATAAAAAACTTGAATTAGCTTATTTAATATTTGTGTCCAAATTGTATTTATTATAATAAATATGATATATATATATAATTTATAATATTGATTGTTCACATAAATATAATTATATACGTATATATATATATATATATTGCATAAATATAAAATGGGTTTGATCTATTATGACCAATCAAATTGATTTAAATTAATGTAAACAAGTGGTTAAATCTATTCATATTTAATATTTTTTTAAAAAAAATAAATTATAATTATTAATTAAATAATACATAAATATTAATTATAACACAAAGTAAATACAACCTAATTCAAATCCACAAAATCTTATGAAAGAAAAATCACTATTCAATTAAGTAGTGTTTTGATAATTTTTTTACAAATTTTTTTTTTTTTAAAAATCCAACTCGTTAATAACCAAAATTTATTTATATTAAATTCAAACTCTGCTAAATTCTGTGTATAAAATGATATAAATATTATTAGTTTAAGTTAAAAGTCTTTTGATAATATACTTTTTAATTATATTTTAGAGTAAAATGACATTTAAAATTAGGACTGACATCGAATGCGAATTTCATCATACTCAACTATTTTGTCCCGAACTTATAAAATATGAATCTAAATCCATCCTAAACTCAGTAATAAATGAATAAATTTTATTATTTTTATCATTATTTACAAAAATACATGTATAAAATATAAATAATATTTAAATTAATATCAATATATATATATACATATAACGGTGCTCAGGTAGATTTCAACAAATTGAATTTGAACATGTCACCCGAACCTAAAATGGGTTTATAATTTTTTATTTTTTATTTTTATTTTTTGGACCATGTCAACTTTGAAATCGATCTAATCACTCTTAAAAAACGCATACTTACATATATACATTACTGTATATGTGTGTATATATATATATATATTCAACTGCCATTTGCAAAGTTGTTAAATTAAATTTGATAAGGTTACAAGGAGTTCTTGAAACTCCCTCTTTACTCTAATTTACTTTTATTTTCTTAAAAGCAATGACAAATAAAATTTCAAAAATATTAAGGCAGGTCGTGGCACCCTTAAGAAGATCCACGTACATATAATGTATGTATATATGTATATAGAGGTAAGATTAAAAGGAGAACATAAATATGTATGTAGTGTAGTGTGTAGGTATACCCCATTTTGTATCCCATATAAATATATATATATATATATATATTTCCTCAAGAATAAATTAAATAAGAAAGAAAATGGAAAACCTAATTAGGATTTTATCAAATTGCCGCCTCTTCCATTTTTTCTTTAGTCTTCTTCATTTCTTTCTTGTTAAGATTTGTTTAGATTCTGTATTTGTGCTTATATCAAATTTTTTTTTTTTTTTACGTGGTATCATAGCAAGAATGGAGAATGAAAACTCAAAATAAACAGCGTAATTCGACTCCTCTTCAAAATCCAACCTCATCGAGTGGAAATATCATCGATCCATCTCACTTGAATATTTCATACTACATCAAAGTCAGCAAAAACTTAGGTGCATTGCTTCTAATATTTGTTTAATTCAAACAACTATTGCACTTTGGCGAGATCGATGAAAAATACTTTATGGATTAAGAACAAAATAGAGTTTATCGACAGGAGTTTGAAGGAATCATCATATTTCGATGATCTCCTCATAGAATACTAACTTTAATGTAATGATATTATTATTACTTAGATACAAAATGTGTTATCTATCGATATCAAGTGCAATACTTTTTATGCATATACATTTTGTTAGCTTTGGATCAAGATAGAGCAAATACATACACAATATAATGCTTCCTTGATGGATGAGTAAAGTAAGTAATAGTGAACTTGACATAGAATCATGCTTATGGAAGTATATACTTCTTGAAACTCAAAGTCATTTTTTATGATTGTTTAATTATGAGTTAGTTCTAATCTGCATGTGAAAAGCTGAGAGTTACGGTTGGTATCAATAAAA
>NW_019014687.1:2642293-2657574 GCF_000150535.2 Carica papaya
AAAGAAGGGGTAGTTATTACAGAAAAGCCAGTATGTGTAATTCGAGGTGTTATTACAATAAAAGTAGCCTTCAGCATAGTTAGTACAATCATATCTTACCTGGGAGAAACACTAATGTATCTAAATTTTCTAGTATGCATTTTTGTCTCTCGGCTCATTCAACACAATGGGAAAACATTATAGTCCTCGGGATTATCAACACTGGTATTTTAGATCACATTATATTTACACTATGTCTACACACAAGCAGTGCGGCAGAAATTTTCTCCACAATTATTTTATCAAATGATAATAGAGTTAATATTTGATCCGTAATTATTTTATCAAGTGATAATAGAATACATTTGTAACTTTGCATAAAATTTTATACAATATCAATTTTTATAACTTTAAATATAACATTCTATCATTCTCTAATTTTTCTTTTTTCAAAAAAAAAAACAACGAATTTACAAATAAATTTTACAAAAATTCTTTAAATTTATGCCAAAAACGGTCTAAATTTTTAAAGAAAATGAGTTAGGAACTTTGTGATTGATTACAAGTAGATGCTATACGAGTGAGGTTTAGATTGCATTGTGAAGAAAGTATACAATCAAATTTTTAAACATTAACAATCAAGGGGTAAATAAATATTCAATTACTTATAATATCTATTTTTTTTCTCACAATAAAAATCCTTGGTCTCTGTTTGATTCAATTCAATAATAGAGGGAGGGGGGGGATTTTAATTCAATAATTGAAGCTTTTTTTTTAGGTATTTCTTTATAATTTTGCAGCCACAATAATTATGAATTTCTGATAAATTTCTTCTCTCTGAAATAAATTTTTTTTGGCTTCAGTATCATTTGTCATCATCACATCCGAGATATTTTTTTTTTTTTTTATATGATAAAGTCAGATTCTTTGGACTCTACTCTTTAAATTCAAGATGGGCATCACCAAAGGGTCTACTCCATAATCATACTTAACCCTAATTAATTTATTTTATCAGTAATAAATGTCTATTTCTATGTTTGATTTTATTAACTTTGGGCAAAAAAAATTTTACGAATCTCTTAATATATAAAAAATAATAATAATACTTTATTTTTAATTAATAATAAGAAATTAATTTCAGTACACAAAAACAAACTCAAAACTATAATTGACCGTACAACTAAAATAATAAAACAAAAAGAAACATGCCATTGCTTATGGGCCGAAGACAATATTAGAGCCCGGCCCAGTTCAATATTGGGCTCTTCTTGTTTCTACTTCCCGACTGATAATCGAGGAAATAAAACAGCTTCCTCCTATCCAGCCATGGATACTGGACAAAACGAATCAGGTTCAGCTCTTCTCCGTCAACTCCTGGGTTTGAACTTTTTAAGTTTACCAGCAGTCATGGTGACGCGGGTCTCTTTGCTTTCTTAATTGTATATGATTTCTTTTTTTTTTTTTTCCCGACCAAGCAAGAACATGTCGCGTGATTTTCAGGGTAATGAACTTGATTCTTGATAGAAAACCTCTATAATCTATGTTAAGTTCCGATTAAAGTTGCTGCAGAAAATGGTTCTCGCATCTACCCATATCCCACGTCCTCAAATTCTCTCAAGGA
Organism: Carica papaya; assembly: GCF_000150535.2. Next base: position 2,643,894 of record NW_019014687.1, read on the forward strand.
AGAACAAAGATTCCAACAATGACGATTACTTTAACAACCACGGTCGTATTCTTCTTTACCCGAACCAGTGTACGGACATGTCTGAGCTCAAAAAGATTCATGCTCATACTATCCGCACCACGTTTCCTGACGACCCAGACGCTTTATTTGTTTATAGCAAAATACTTCGTTTCTCGTCTTTCGCCGATCTTGACTATTCCTATCGGGTTTTCAATCAAATTGAGAACCCGAATTCGTTTATGTGGAATACTCTCATCAGAGCTTGTGCCCGTGGCGTTAATAGAAAAGAACAGGCCATTGCGCTTTATCAGAGAATGCTGGAGCTGGGAAGTGTTCTCCCCGATAAGCATACTTTTCCCTTCGTGCTAAAAGCCTGTGCTTACTTGTTTGCTCTGTTCGAAGGGAAACAACTACATTGTCAGATTTTTAAACATGGGTTTGATTTAGATGCTTATGTAAATAATAGTTTGATTCATTTCTATGCTTCTTGCGGATGTTTGGAGTCGGCGGAGAAGGTGTTTGTTAATATGCCTGAGAGAAGTCTGGTATCTTGGAATGTTATGATTGATGGCCACGTTCAGTTTGGTCAGTTTGATTCGGCGTTAAAACTGATTAGGGAGATGCAGGAATCGTTTGAACCAGATGGGTATACCATGCAGAGCATCATAACTGCTTGTGCTGGTCTGGGTGCTTTGTCCCTGGGAATGTGGGCTCATGCTTACCTTTTGAAAAAGAATGATATTGATGTCGCCATGGATGTTTTAATCAAGAACTCCTTGCTGGATATGTACTGCAAATGTGGGTCATTGGAAATGGCTAAGCAGGTGTTTGATGATATGCACACCCGCGATGTAACCTCATGGAATTCAATGATCTTAGGTTCTGCCATGCATGGGCGAGCAGAGGAGGCTTTAGAGTATTTTTCCTGCATGATAAACACAGAGAGTTTTGAGCCCAACTCTATCACATTTGTTGGTGTTCTTAGTGCTTGTAATCACAGAGGTTTGGTCAGTGAGGGCCGCAAGTATTTTGACATGATGGTCAAAGCATACAAGGTTAAGCCTGTGGTAGAGCACTATGGTTGCATTGTTGATCTTCTTGCTCGTGCAGGCTTCATTGATGAAGCTCTTGATCTTGTATCAAGCATGGAAATGAGACCTGATGCAGTCATCTGGAGGAGTCTTCTTGATGCATGTAGTAAGAAAAATGCAAGCATTGAGCTGAGTGAAGAAATGGCCAGACAGATTCTTGAAACAGAGAAAGGCATCTGTAGTGGTGTCTATGTGCTTTTGTCAAGAGTTTATGCATCAGCTAGCAGGTGGAATGATGTTGGGTTGATTAGAAAATTGATGACTGATAAAGGCATTGCTAAAGAGCCTGGCTGCAGTTCAATTGAGATTGATGGTGTTGCACATGAATTTTTTGCAGGAGACACGTCTCATCCACTAACAAAGGAAATATATGGAATGTTGAATGTGATAGATGAAAGACTCCTGTTGGTAGGCTATTTGCCAGACTACTCACAAGCTCCAATGGTTGATGAGTTGCACGAGGGTAAACAGCAGTCCCTTAGGCTGCACAGTGAGAGACTTGCTATTGCTTTGGGGTTATTAAACATGAAACCAGGAGTTCCTATCCGTATTTTAAAGAATCTTCGAGTTTGCAATGACTGTCACCAGGTGACGAAATTGATATCTAGAATCTTCAATGTTGAGATTATTGTGAGGGATCGTGCCAGGTTCCATCACTTCAAGAATGGTTCCTGCTCATGCATGGATTATTGGTGATGAATGTTGGGGGTTATCTAAAGGGTCAGAACCTACATAATATAATTGCATGAAAGAACTTTCCAAAAGTTGTATATATGAAGGTCTGATTTTACTGAAAAAAATTGCCAGCATATGCAATCTTCTGTAATATATGAACTGGCTGATCCTTTTTTCCTTCAGTAGAGACAAGCAACTACAAGCATTTACTTTCTATTCTGCTCAAATCTGCAGGCCTCTCTGTTCAACAACCATACTAAAAAGGAGCTCAGAAGTTGTAAATTGATATTTACGTTCGTTCTTGTTATAGATTTTTAGATGTAAATCCGATATCTGAAATTGAGTTTAATTTAGTCAAATGCTGATGAACCTTGAATTTGGTTTGAAATTTGATTCAATTATTTGAGGAACTCAAATTCAGCTCGAATGATAGTAGTATGTTCATTTCATGCTTGATAAATCAAACTGTCTACTTCAAAAATGTTTAAACTAAAACAAGTTTAAAAATAGAATTGGACAGCTTCAACTCAGTACCGATCAAAGCTCAGTTAAATTTGAGGTGAGTCCAACCTGTACAGTTTTTTGGTGCCAACCCTGCAAGAACTGTTTTGACATATAGAAGTCACTTGCAAAAGCTGACTAAAGAATTAGTTGTCTGCATTTATGAGAGTGAGAGGTTGGAGAGTCAGACCTATCTAGATGTCAAGTTGCATCTCCCTCAGTTAGTCTTCAGTTGTATCGATGCCACATGGTTGGTAGGGAAACTTGCTTGTCAAGATATTTGCTTTGATATGAACTGTTTAGCTTCTGTAGATACCCACGTTGAAATTTAGTTTCAGATTGAAGCATATATACAGTTCTGCATATACTGGCTTGTTTATATCACTAATATCTTGGACCCAAATTGGGTGACTTTGACACCATAAAAAGTGACTCAACCTAATTCTAAAAAAGTTGGGTGGCTGTAAGGGTGTGTTTAGGAAATAGAGGGAAAGGAGAAAAAGAAAGAAAAAAAAAAAATTGAAGTGGTAAGAGATAAAGAGAAACCATTCTCTTTTATTCCTCTTATTTGGATGTAGAAATAAATGGAAAGAAAATTACTGTTGTGTACTTGCTGGGTAAAAGAGAAAGAGTATTTATTTCTGTTGGTTTTAGTAATATAGATAAAATTGTGAAATAGTATTTCTATTCTTTTATTCCTCTCTGCTCTTTCCTGTTTGTCCCTTAAAGAGACCTTATTCATGGCATCAAAAGAGGCTCCAAATCAATTTGAAGTCTTTCTCCTTCATTACTATTATTATGTATTTAGGGTTTAGTGGAGGATCTTGAAAGCCAAATGAAAATTTCTTCACTGAATTTGCACCCAGAAACTCAAATGATAAAAAATGGAGTCAACCACCATCACCCTGAACAACAATCATCATAACTATCACTTGTAATGGATGTATTTGTCTCTTCAATTCCAACCAAAGAAGAAGCAAATTTGATGGCTATCAACATAGACTTCCCAAATTCAAACCATACACCTTTAATAACTTATGCTTTATAATAATATTACATTTTCATTTCAATTATTTGCTCTGCTTTTTTCTAAAGTTCTTTAAATACCCATCAAAGAGTACCTACATCGAGTTTGATCCAATTCCTTTTGAGGATCTAATTTATTCTTTATTTGAATTACCATATTATTTTTAACATGTAGAATAAAAAGTATGATTTATTGCAATTTAATTGTCACTAATTAAGCACAAAAAAATTTAGATTTTAATTATGAATATCAAGACTAATATTAACTAGGAATTTACTATAAACAATCTTAAATTTCCACAAGTAAATATGCAGGTCATGTTTGCTATGTTGTTAAAGAATCATATGGAGGTACAAAAGATTTTACAAAAATTTAAGTGAAATACTCTATCATAGGAATTTAGTTTTTCTATCTAAATTTCTATATTAATACTAAATCTATTTTAAAATTATGTTTTCAAATTTTTATTAAACTAACTCATAAGCATCAAGTGTTGTTAACGTCTATACACGTTACTGATGAAGTGTCAAAATCATAACATATCAGTCATCTCAGATTAAAAATTTCAAAATTTTATCTTCTTCTTTACCTTTCCTCCACTCTTGGGATCAATGTGCTATTCATAACTTATATTATATACTTTGATCAATGATTAGGGTTGATATTTTTTCTGAAGTAAGGAAATTCTAGTTCTTTTTGTGGTGACGTCAATAGTAATCATTGTAATAATGATGATTATAAATTCATAGTCATAGATAATTTCAAGTCAACGCTCAGAATTTATGAATATGATTATGGCAACAGGTCATCTGATACATTATCATTTGAATATTATAATTTTAAAATATTATTGATTATATTTTAGAAATTAATAATTTATAAATAATAGTTAGTAAAGATGATTGAATCAATAAAAATTTTAAAATATAAGGTCAAAATAAATTAAAAATTAGTACATGAACTTAAATAGAAAAAAAATGAACTAGTACAGAAGATAATAGAGTATTTGTGCATAAAAATTTATGTACAAACTGACGTGACAGTTTAATTATATATTTATCTGAATTAATATAATAAAATAAGAATATTTTTTAAATAAACTGTTAAACAATTTTGCTACATAAATTATTTTGATGTAATTCTTTACATATTAACATTATCTGCTATTAAACAGGAGAGAAATTGGAAACGAAAAAAAAAAAAAAAAGAGCATAAATATAAGTTGACAAACATACCAATTACCAGTACAGAGATGAATAACCTTCTCCACTCATAAAATCTCATTGAATAATCTAACCATGTGAGTGGATTTGCAGGTGAAATTTTGGATGCCATTCTGTAGATTTAGCTTGATTATGAATTGAATAAAAAATTATAGAAAATTTAAATTGAGTAGCATGGCTTCCCCATAAACATCACAGGGTCAATAATTAATTCATATTCTAAGTACATATTAAGGAGAGTAAAAGAAAGTACATATACATATGCAGATACATACATCTTATCTACCATTCCAAATATGAAAGATATCCTTTTCATTTGCAACTTGGCATCTTAATTTATTACCTAAAATTGCAAAAACTGGTTTACTTCATTTTCAGATTTGGAAACTTTTATAGCCATCTACAATCACCATTTATGGAAACTTCAACAATTCTTTCCTCTATACAAACTAGGATCAATATGTACTGATAGAAACAAGTAGGATTTCTATCTCATCCACCAAACATACTAACGTTAATTTATGTTGGAAGAGCGACCATTTTGCGTTGCTAAGACACAGAATGTACCGAAATATAGCATATGAAAGCAAGAAATATGAGGAGAATATGAAAAAATTTACAGGAAAAAATTGACTCCACGGGGCGTGGAGATATGTATAAGAAGGAAGATCCAAGCAGCTGAAACACCTAGCTACCTATCAACCCATACATACAGCACAATGCGGGACAGAGAACCAGAAAATGTTACAACACTAGAGTAATTGAGCATCTTCCATGGGTGTCGAGAGCATTATAGCAAGGATTCTCTGCTCCACAATCACACTACTGGAGGCCTTTCTCTCTTGATAAATTATATTCTGTTCTGGTGGTGCATGAACATGGACATTGCTTGACTATGCTTTCTGATTACCATATATGACAAAGACTGCTTCAGAACGTACAGAATATGTTGATGTGAATCTCTCTATGCAAAAAAATGGTAACCTTCTCTTGGACGCATTTCACAAAATCCCTAGCTTTGCAAAATCTCTTGCTACTGATACACCCAAAAACAAAAAGAAGAAATTGTAAGAAAGCCGGTATATAGAAGCAATACTGTCTGAAACCTAAGAAATGGAAGGAAAGAAAGAGCAAGATAATCATGGGTATGGAGAGAAGCCAAGTGTCTTAGTTCATAGAATGATAGTAGTTTAACTTAATATTCGATAAAAATTCTTCCTGTTTCTCAATGATATCCAACACAATCAAGACAAACCCATGAAACTCTTTTATTATGCCCGTGACTATATCAATCTCAGAATCTCTGAGATGGTAGAAGCAAATCGACTTTTTAACAATACTACCATGTAATTAATAAAATCACTAGCTTCAAATAAAACACCCAGACGCAGCTAAAATTTTTTTAACAACGCTCTCCAGTGCATAACATGATTTTTAACACGCCAATGAGAGTTTAAATTACTGGAAACAAATAAGATAAGTTTTATTATCTTCTGAATCAGTATGCTAAACAACTAGCAGCCTAAGAACTCTGTCGCATAAGTAATAAAAATTAAGCAAGAACCATTCAACCAGTAGATGCAAAATGTCTGGTGCTTGGTTATAAATATTTGCAGATATAAAACCAGATGACCAAGTTTATTCAACACAGTCTAATCTTAAATATAAACACACCGAAAAGCCAGCAGCATATTTTACCAAAAGAATTAAACAGAGAGCAAAAATCTAGCAAGTGTGTGACTAATTAAATACACAGTAACACAGAATAAAGACAGTATCTACTAATATTCATATGCTTACATTTTGAGGATGGCGGCACTACGACAACATGCATATCGGCATTGTTTGGGGGAAGCTGCAACCGGAGGGGATAAAGCTTTGCATTCAATGGACTGCGAGTGCACACAATGATATCCTCAAGACCCGTCTCTTCAATCAGTTTTCGAGTCAATTCTTCAACCCCATTTCCCTTGAAACTGAAGGAGTAACCCTCTACTACCTCATCGTCAACCTCACCGTTATCATCAGCAATATGATAGTATATAGTCCTTCCATCACATTTTGGAGGGGAACCCACATAAGAATCACTCGACTACAATGAAAGAAACCAACAATTACTATTGCTATTAGAGGAAAATGAAGGAAACCCAACAAGAGATTTAACTAAATTGATGCAGATCACAAACCTCTTGCCTAGAGAAATTGCTAGATTTGACCGAAACGGAAGAGGGGGAGCTGGATTCGAAATCCAAAGAATCAGAGTGCGGGAGCGGCGGGGGCTGCTGTGCTTGGTGGCCAACAGGGGACTGGACTTGAATGTCCACGATGTCAACATGCCAGAGGATCCAATCCTGAGTGGCGGTCCTGTGAGGAATATCATGCGTAATGGAGTTTCTCCAAGGCGGAAGGCCACCATTAGCCCGCAGAAACTGACCATACCGAGTCTTGAGCTTAACAAGAGAGCCATCCTTGATGGGCTCCCACTCGACGGAGGAGTCAAGCCTGCCGGGCCGGGTCTGGAGCACCTTGCGGCCGGTCATCCCCAAGAGAAAGGGCTGGTTGGAGGCGGTGAGGTACTTTCCGTAGCAGCTCTTCAGACGAATTATGGAGGTAGTCCCAGGAACGGGCTCGACAGTCCATCGGGCGCTCTTGCCGGATCCATTGCGGTCTTGACTGACGGATTCCTCGTCCTCCTCAGCCAGCAGGTACTTGTCGTGGTGACTCTTCAAACGCACCGCTTTGGCGTTGTGAAAGAACTCCATCCCCGTCTGACCTTTCCTAAAATTGGCCTGGTCAATCAAAGTCAAGAGAAACTGAGAAGACTATAAATCGAAACGGCGATCTGGAAGGGAATTTCTGAAATCTAAACTGATAATATACTTGTCACATATGAAATGGCTTTATCTGGGGGAAGCGAGTAGACACAGACGCGGGATTTGCGTGGCTTAAATTCTTTATTCCTATTGGCTTGTCGCTCACGAGGTCAAAATTTACACACAACCTTTTTAGTTACGGAAGCTGCTAAGCAGTTTCGGACAAGGTAAAAAGAGAAAAAAGTTTTACCTAAATGAGAAATTACTGCGTTGAAAAAGTCAACATTGTTGACTATCCTCAGCCGAGTTGACTCGCACTAAATCTTATTGTTACTTCAAAAAAAATATACACAATAAAATTAGAAAAAAAAAAAGATGTGGCCTGGACAATTTTGGATGAATGCATATGGTGTTGTGTGCAAGGGAAGAGCAACAACAAAGGCAGTGAATTCAGATGGGTGAATACTGCACCTCCATGCATGGTGCGTGCCATTGATACACTCACCTAACACGGCTTATATATTATATTATATGTAACTGACTGAAAAAACCCACTTGGGGAAAGTGGGCATCTCCGCTCATACATGCCCTTATTATAAAAATTATAATATTTATATGTAGTTATGATCTGGATGCAGAAGTTTGAGGTTGATGAGACGACAACACTTGCATGTGAGAATTTATGTTGTATCGTGGTGTAAAAAATTGGATATAATTTCAACTTTTTTTGTGAAAGAGACATACATGCACATGCTAACTCAACCATGAGAAGTAATTACATATATATATATATTAATGAATTATAAAAAATAAAAGGGAAATTATTTGGGTGGAAGGTTAGTTAAATTAAAAGTGAAAGTGCTCTTGGAGTAGTGCTGACCAGGGTTGGTGCAGGTCTATGGTGGAACACAAATGCCAAGATCCATTTTACCCCTTGTTTGAAAAAACTAATTATTGACATATTTTTTAAGACTAGAAAATTAAGCAATTTATATATTTTTATAATAATATTCCTAAAAACTTGTTAATCTTTAACAAATCTTATTATAAAACGTGTTCTTGTTATTGAGCTTCTGGTACACGCAATAGAGTTCCACAAGGAATAAATAAAACATTCCCATCATTATGATTTCATTATTATCAAATAATTCCATGCATTAATATTTCAATTAATACCTTTAGATTTTTTGAAATATAATTTTTTTGTCCAAATTAATTAGGGATGGTAATTGAATACGGACCTGCTTTGGGCCCAACTTGGGTGATTTTGTGGAAACAACGGAAAACCTCGGACTCTTCAAGGCCATAACCGACATTGGCGACTCGGTATCCGAATCCGCAACCTCATCCGACGCCGCCTCGAGAACATCATCCGCCACCGATGAGAAGCTCGATATCGCAGATAAATATTCCATTAACGACCCAGTTTCGGGCACTTCCACGGCTTCCACATCCCAAAGCACCCAGTTCTTGGTCGACCCGGTATGAGGATGATCGTGGGTGACGGAGTTTCTCCACGGTCGCATCCCTCCGTTGGCGCGCAGAAACTTGCCGCACCATGACTTGAGCTTAACTTGGAACCCGTCTCTTATAGGCTCCCACTGGATTTGCCAGTCAGATAGCTTGTCCGGCGTCGTTTGCATGGCCTTTTGACCCGTCACGCCCAAAAGAAAAGGCGCGTCGGAGGCTGTAAGGTACTTGCCATGGCAGCTCTTGAGGCGGACGAGATGGGTCTTCGTCTCCACCAACTCGACTGTCCATGTCGCTTTACGCGACGAACCGTCTCGGCTTTGACGGACGGCTTGTTGGTCATCGTCGGCGATGAGATACTTGTCGAGGTGGCTTTTAAGTTTGACAGCTTTGGCGTTGGTGAAGAACTCCATAGCCGATGACAGAAGAAACAGAGGGAGATTTGATGTGGGAGTTAATTAATTAATAGGATTTATTTGTTTAATCGAGAGAAAAGTTTGATTTGTTTTGTAATTTTTGTCGGGATTTTATTCAGTTTTCTTACCTCCGAAGATTATCAAATATGAAACGGAGAAAGCAACAAGGAAAAACGCAGTCGCATCGGATTTTGATAATGAAGTTTCGTGGCTCCATCCATCTCCATTTATATAACACGTATCACGCAGATGTTGCTGCTCCACGCGCTTAGGGAGCGTGTCGGCACGAAACAATAGTACAGGACTTAGGAGTGAGGGGAGGGGCACGTGGACGTCTCGTGATTCGCGTGGGCTTTTGCGGGTCTTCACCTTCCTAAATGTTAAAACTGCGGCAATTTTCAAACTGGACCCTGCTATACGTCGTTTTATAATGCATACATATATCCGGTCAGGTCAACGACATTCCGAACTTGAAACGACGTCGTGCTCGGATGATAGGGGAGAGAAGGGAATGACATATCACAGATTACAGATGAAGGCGAGGAAGACGTTGAGGTTTTTGGAGCTCGGAATATGTGACGGCAAGGATGATGGTGGGGGATAAGATGCCAAAAGGAAAACTTGAAATTTGGAGGTTGATTAAATTAGGGATATGTACTTAAGAATCGGATAAGTAGATTTCATTTCTTTGTGTATTGATATCTCCTTGAGATTTTTAAATCAGATCCTCATGCTATCCATTTGCCTCTTTAACGGCAATAAACTTGCCTCGTAGCTACATAAGAAACTTTTTTTAATGATGTTGTAGAATTTTGACAATAAAAATAAAAAGGTTAATATTTGTGAAGTGACCCGATCTTCTTCGTCATCTCACACAGACACCTCCGCCCGAAAGAGAAGCAGAGAATTTGGGTGAAAGCCTCAGTTATGGGGGGTTAAACTTGGTTTTTATCATATTTACTATGAGTTAAAAAGTTATTATGAAATTATAAAATCAAAACTATATTCTAAATTTTCTAAATCATTTGCCCCCCATAAGATTAAGCCCTGCTAATTTTTAGAATTATGATATTTTGAGTGAGGACCAAACATAAACATTTTATATGTTTCGACACCGTTAGAGCACCCAGAGGGCAGAATTAAAAGACTAAGCTTTCCAAACATATTGTCACTCCTTTGACATCTTCAATAATACTTCCATTTGATCAAAGATCAGTGTAGGGATCGTAATCGTCTCCACAGTGGTTGTTAAAATTTCTCAATCATAATTCATACTTCTTTTTATCTTTTTTAAATTCCTTGGTTCCACTTAATTATATGTTTATTATAATGTTGTAATGTAGTTAATACATATGAATCACTTTACTATAAAATATATTTATATTCTTTTTAAAATAAAAATAAAATGATAGAAGAATCGAGATAGAGAGAATCATATTGGTCTATAAAATCTATTGCATGCCCAAAAGAAATCAAATCAATCCACATAGAAAGCCCAAATGCATGATCCATTCAATTATAAAAAAATTTCTTTATTTCACGTTATCATTAGTTTATAAAGACCATTTGTACGCTGTAACGCCTCCGAAAAATTTAAAATAAAATACATATAATAATTTGAATGCGGAAAAGAAATAAAAATTAAGGTTAACATTACTTACACAATAACTCAAAAGTACTAACAAACATCACAGAACAAATTCTTTGAAAGAACTACGAGAAATGGAAAAAATAAAAAAAAAATTATAAACTATCTAACATCTCCTCGTAGCCTTCTTGCGGATCGGGCTCGGGAACCGGATCCTCCTGATCTAAAATTGTTAAATAAGGGGTGAGCTACACTAACCCAGTAAGGACATTACACTATATAGCCGGCACAGAAGTAAAGATTTGTAGAAAACCAAAAATAACCAATAGAGTACAAATTTTAAACTAATACATCCATTAAAAATAAAATCATTTTTCCTTTTACTTACCATTGGGGAATCTGTGAAAATAACATATAAAGACAATAATATCATACAGATCATAACTTCATGCATAATCAGTAACATAGAACATATCATAAATTCATATTCATTAACAATAACTAATCATCATTATTTCTCGTTTCACCAGCCTACTAGTAACCATAGGGATCCATATGGGTGTTTCCGCTATACGTGAACCATTTTCCTTAACAATCTTAATTGCAGGGCCGTCCCCATACCCTGTCCGGTATGAGTGCCCAATGACCAAGTCTCCATACTCCATCTGGTATGAGACAACGTTCACGGTAAGGTTCCCTATGAACCCGGTCCGTCCACTATCTCTCAGGATATCTAGTAAGGTTGTCATCTTATATGTTTATTAGATCACATCCCTTTCCTGTTTTTCCTTAATCTCCGTTACCAAATTAAATACAATCACATAAACAATGAACATACACCCGGTAATACAATCATATCTTAAATTCCAAAATCACACAGTGGTCAAGTAATACAGTAATACATGCATTTAAAACTCTAAAACCAGATACCATCATATCTTTAAACTGTAAAATAAATCAACAGATGACAATATCAGATTTCGGGCTCCATTAGCAATCCGTAATTAATTATGCATATATTATCTAACTTGTACAAAAGACCGTATTATTATTTATTTAAACTTCACATCTATGATAGTAAATAGGGTGAGGGGTCCTTACTTGATTCAACACCAAAAACTAGATAGTTACTGCGCCTACGGACGGTCCCTAGGTTCCTTGAATTTTCCTTCGGGAACTGAAACGCACTTACAGTACCTACACATGTCCCAAATAACCCAAAACTCAGACCCAGGGCCAACTCGGGTTGGCTGTTTTCGGCCGTTTTCGACCGAATTCAGTCAAACTTGCATCGGTTCCTGCGAGAAAACACACTTAGGGCCCTCGGTGGGTCAGAAACAAGTAGAAAACCAAAACTCACCGGCAGTGGGGCTCTCTAGTGCGGCGGCTCCTCCGACTCAAGTTGCAATTGGGTGTTTTGCTTCGGTAAACCTGTAGAAAAGGAAACGATGATCACAACGGTAGAAAAATTACATCGAACGGGAATCAGGAAGGGCCTCATCGGAGGTATTTTCTGAAACAACCTGCGGCGGCACCGCCGAGCTTCGGCGGCGTTTTTCAACCAATTAGCCGATTTTTTCACTCTGATTTGATCATGGGTGAGTTTAAAATTTAATTTCGTGCAAGGAAAATTTTTTTACCTCATTTGGCAGTCGAAAATTGCTCCGATGCGGGGGCAGGTAGCGGCGGTCGGCTCCCGGACGGCTAGGCTGTCTTCTTCGTCGAGGGGCTCCGGCAGCTGGGCTATCTTATCCGGCGAGGGGCTCTGGCGGCTAGGGTTAGGGTTTGGGTATAGATGGGGTAATTTATACCCATCCGCTTTTGATCTGGACCGTCCATCACTTTTAATCTGAACCGTCTGATCGCGATTAAATAGGGAGTGAATCTGGGTCATTCATCGCGATTCAATTTGGGTCGTCCGTGCGCGATTCAATCTGGGCCATCCGTGCACGATGCAATCTGGGCTATCCATGCGCGTTTTTGATTTGGGTCGTCCGTGCCCGCGAGAACGGATTTCAACCGTTCGATCGCACGTACGTGGAACGCCTACGTGGCTCCCCCCGCATCCGGTATGGGCGCCAAGATATTAAACCTTAATACCCCGTCCGATATGAGGGTGAAGCGAGCTGTCCCCATACCCCGTCCGATATCAGCGCCAAATGACCAAGTCTTTATACCACGTCCAGTATGAGACAACGTTCACGGTAGGGTTCCCTATGAACCCGGTTTGTCCACCATCTCTCAGGATATCTAGCGAGGCTGTCACCTTATCTGTTTATTAGATCGCATCCCTTTCTTATTTCTCCTTAATCTCCGTTACCAAATTAAATATAATCACATAAATAATGAACATGCACCCAGTAATACAAACATATCTTAAGTTTCAAAATCACACAGTGGTCAAGTAATACAGTAATACATGCATTTAAAACTCTAAAACTAGATATCATACCTACACATGTCTCAAATAACCCAAAAATCAGACCCAGGGCCTACTCAGCCAATTTCAGAATTCCGGCACGGCGGTTTCGTCGTGCTCTGGCGACGGCGTCACTGCCCGCGGCAGTGACCCGCCTCGAGTTGGCTATTTTCAGCCGAATTCAGCCAAACTTGTATCGGTTCCTGCGAGAAAACGTACTTAGGGCCCTCGATGGGCCAAAAAAATGTAGAAAACCGAAACTCACCAGCGGTGGGGCTCTCCGGTGTGGCGGCTCCTCCGGCTCACGTTGCGATTGGGTATTTTGCTTCGTTCAACTTGTAGAGAAGGAAACGATGATCACAATGGTGGTACATCGAACAGGAATCAGGAAGGGTCTCATCAGAGGCATTTTTCGAAACACTCTACGGCAGCGCCCCCGAGCTTCGGCCACGTTTTTC
>NW_019014687.1:2659002-2679563 GCF_000150535.2 Carica papaya
ACTAAATAAATCATAAGGATATCAAGGATATACTTTAAACAAAAAAAAAAAAAAATTAGAGATGTTAAATATGAAGAGAGTCAAATTTATGATATTATATTTAATATGTTACTATTATAAAGTCAAAATACATATATAGTATTTTACTATTAAAAAACCATGTGTATTATTAAGATATTATGATTACTCAAATAAAAAGAATCCAAACATAATGAAATATATTTTTTAGCCGGAGTCTGTACAGTTTGCCGAAACAAAATTTAATTTACTTATCTTAATTTTATCAATGAATTAATAAATTAAATACTGCTTTGTTGAATTAAATATTGTAAATAATTTATAGTGAGACTATAATACACTTATAAATAAATATATTTTACATCATTAATAAAAATTATAAGTTATAATTTTAAAATAAAATATATTTAATATTATTTTTACTATTTTTTTAACTGTATACTTGTTGTGATTATTAAAATTAAAAAATTTTAATTATTATGAAATATTTTACGAATTTAATTATCACAGTTTTAGTAATATATTAATAAATTAAATTAATAATTTAATTTAACCAAATATTATTATTTAATTATGATTAAATTATAATATATATATATACAAAATAATAATTTATACAAATTTATAATTTTTAAATAAAATATAAAATTTTAATAACTAAAATAGCATATTATTAATAGAAAACCAGATTATTTAATTTAGGCATAGTTTTCTTTTTAATATTTTATTTAAATTAAGTACCAACACGAGCAAATTAATTTTATTTATTTATTTATTATTTTTTGGATATTTGTGGCGCCATATTTTTTTAAGCGAGAAGTCTCCCCTGACCTGTACAAACTCACCGTTTTGCAGTCCCCGAGGTAGACGAAACGCCAATTACTTATTTCTTTACTTTTATTGAGAAAACAATGAAAAGCAAAATATCAGGCTGACTGCCCAGTCTTTTTACAGCGCCCAGCGGCTCACTCTTTTTTTGAGTCTTTTGTCTTCACCTCCCAGAAATTTCACGTGAGTACGTGGCCCCCTTCCCTCTCACTTTCTGCAACTCCAAGAACCTGATTGAGATTTGGATTTCTTCTCTCATCTATTTGTATTTTCCTCCGTTTGATGAGAATTTCATTTGGGTTCTCTGCTTATCGTTCTCATCCATGCCTGAACCACCACCTTACTCCTCTATTCTCACTCTCTTCCTACTCTCCTCGCTTTTCCTACTCACTCCAGCCGCTAACAGATGTTCTTCTCTCACGACAGATATTTCCAAATCCCCTTGTCCACCCTTCACTTCTTCTCCTTCTTTCCCTTTCTCCCTCTCTCCTGGCTGTGGTCACCCTTCTTTTCAGATCAAATGCGGGTTTCCTCACTCCATTATCACCATTAACTATCTCTCTTTTGCTATTATTAAATATCAGCCCTACTCTTCCTCTCTCACTCTTTCCCCCCTAGCTGCAACCGGAGTGACCGACTGCTCCTCTCTTCACTTTCTTTCCCTTTCCAATCACTCTATCAACTTCTCTGGAACTCCATTTCGAGTCTCCGATGCTTCTTGCTCTCGTTTCTCCGTTCTTCGTTCCTGTTCGCCTCCTAATCTGCCTAATTGCAGCCACTGTCCCTGGGATTGCAAGCTCATCAAGAACCCAGCTCAGCTCCTTCACGGCTGTGGATCTATGCGACGCCCTCTGTCCGAACAAGGTTGCCAAGATGATATATTGGGTTTTCTGGAAAATTTCTTCTCCAAATGGGGGATTGAAGTTGAATGGGAGGAGTTTCAAGACCCTTACTTCTCCAGCTGCAAGACTTGTCAAGCTAAAAACGGAGTCTGCGGCTTCAATTCATCTGACCCCAGCAAGCATTTCATCTGCTTCCTATCTCAATCTAGCATTTCACCAAACTGGATTAGCACACGAAGTTCCAATCGCTTGGCAATTTTGTGTTCTATTTCCGCGGTGACATGTTTACTGCTTGCTGGTTCCATTGCGCTTGCTATTTTCCGGTCTAAAAGGCTAAAATCATCGGCCAGTGAAGAAGACCCAGCCACTCGGTTCCTACATCGTATCCGCTCTGCTAGTCTCCTCCCTCCAGTCTTCACTTACGAAGAGCTGGAGACAGCAACCTACAAGTTCGATCCCAAACGGAAGATCGGAGACGGCGGGTTCGGGTCCGTGTATCTAGGTCATCTGAACGATGGTCGTACCGTGGCTGTTAAGTACCTGCACAGGCATCATCACCACGCAGCAGCAGCAGGCATGGCGTTTTCCACCAAATCTTTCTGTAATGAGATCTTGATATTGTCCTCCATTGATCACCCAAATCTCGTGAAGCTTCATGGGTATTGCAGCGACCCAAGAGGGCTCCTCCTTGTCTACGAGTATGTCCCAAACGGTACTCTAGCAGACCATCTCCATGGACCTAAAAGCATTTACAGAAAAGGGTGCTTAACATGGCCGGTGAGGCTCGATATCGCCTTGCAAACAGCTCTCGCCATAGAATACCTGCACTTCTTTGTGGTACAGGCAATAGTTCACAGAGACATTACATCGTCTAACATTTTCGTGGAGAAAGACATGAGGATCAAAGTGGGAGATTTCGGGCTGTCCAGGCTTTTAGTCGTCCCAGAAACGTCGTCGTCCTCGACTGGGTTCGTGTGGACAGGGCCTCAGGGCACACCTGGGTACTTAGATCCGGAATACCACCGGTCGTTCCGATTAACGGAGAAGAGCGACGTGTACAGCTTCGGGGTGGTGTTGCTGGAGCTTATAACGGGGCAGAAAGCGGTGGATCAGAGCAGAGAGAAGGGAGAAATGGCGCTGGCGGATCTGGCCGTGTCGAAGATCCAGATGGGTATGCTCCGGCAGGTGGTGGATCCCGTCTTGGCGGCTGATCCGGAGGCAATGGAAGGCGTTAACGCGGTGGCAGAGCTGGCATTTAGATGCGTGGCGGCTGACAAGGACGACAGGCCGGACGCGAGGGAGGTGGTTGAGGAGCTGCGGCGGATACGTGATGGCACACGTGCGGGTTGCGGGTCAAACGGGAAAGCAAGCGTGGGTGACGTGTGAGAATTGGGGTGTTGGCCCACGTGCTTATGTGGGGTTTGACTGATGAATGACCGGTGTCAGCCGCTGAACTGGGTGCGGTTTGCAGAATTAGCCAATGAGGAAAGAGAATGTTAATGGTAGGTAGGTAGATAGTTGGAGCTGTAATTTTATTTTTTTTACTTTTTACTTTTAAAGTTCTTACCTGGATCTCTTCTGGGTGATTCCAGTTTTTGTTTTTTTTTTTGTTTTTAATGGTACAGTTGATTTTCATTTTTGGATATAAAAAAATGGAGGAGAAAAGACAGCCTTCTGAGAATTTTGATGTTCCTATGACCCCAGTTAATAAGAGCTTCGTAAATGTAATCATAAATGATTTTCGACATTTTAATTCTGTTAAAGTGGACAATTTTAAATAACAAAATTATAATAGTTCAAAAAGATAAATTAAAATTTACTCAGTAGATAAAAAACTCATCTATGAATGTATAAAAACTCACTTCATGCACAGAGCTAATGAAAGAAAACCAACTTGCAGCCTCCCATCTTTATTCTCACATGGATTACATACTTCACATGCATACATGTTTTTTTTTTTTTTATATTTTGTCTTCTTTCTTCCCCAGGTGAACGATTATTCAATCTACTTTGATCACACAGATTCACGCAATGCCATTACATTATTGAAACCTTGTCCTGCCTAGGCGCCCAGCACGTGCTTTCACAGCATTTATTAGAAGTAGGCTGCTTCTAGTATCCTTGCCCTTTCACCCGCACGAGCCGCTTCCGGGCTGCCTGTCATCAAATAACCTCGCTCCTGATCCAAAGACGCAAAGACTATACGATTAGGCTCTCTTTATTAGCACAAACTGTTATGTATTCGGAAACTAGAGGTATACCAGGAGGCGCCACAAGAAAGGGAGTCCTTCCCTTTTCTTGATCCTCGTCTCTATTACTTTGATTGCTGCAATTTCAACAGAGAGCTAGTCAGAAAGTAATCATCTTAATCAGGATATTGCAACCTGAGCTGGATATACATCATACCTTCGCTAGCTCGTTCAGTGTTCAGCATCATACAGTACCAAACTTCATTAAACACATCAACCTGTTCATCAGATGCTCCGATGATCTGTAACAGAGAAATACCAAGATTCCATTTTATATAGTCAACTTGGAAGTTCCAGTATGTTTAGCATTTCATAAAGCTTTTGTTTTGTAAATGACTTTAAACATGTACACATGTAATGAGAGGTACCCGTCTTTTGGCACTCTTTTTGAGTGAATTTATCTTGTTTGTTAAAGAATATGACAGAAACGAATCATGATTAAAAATACCTTACAGTCAATGGCGTCAAAATCTGGTCCGAGAAGTTCCAAAGCCCGTTTATCATCACCCCTTCCATATTCATACAGGGCCTCTGCAAGCTGAAACGAGACTCTTTACAACTTTAGAAGATAACCAGCATTCTTAAGAAAAATCAAATGACAAGAAAATTCCAGTTTTGAATTTTCATTAGCCATACATAGAATTATCTTTATTTACTAACTCCTCTTTAATAATGTGTCTCGCAACCCATTGGGTTCAATTCAATTCTTATTCCTTTACTATCTGCAAATTGCACTTCAGCTAGTTGGATGGAAGAGGAATAGATTTTGAATTAACTGAGAAGGCACAAGGTGATTCTCATTGCAGCAACATGTGTTCAAAGTGGAACCGATTATATTCATGATCTCAGGCCTGCTGTGCTAGAATTCAATAAAGCTGACAATGATACCTTTGAAGTTATAGAAACTATACCTAAAAGAATTATACTAGAAACTAGCAACAAGGAATTTAAGAAATCGACAAGCAAATTCATGATAAAAAGGAGACTGAGTGGAACAAACCAGAATTCCTTTCTGCATTATTTGCTTCTTCTTCTCGCTCATTCTACAATGTCTACATGAAATCAAAAGATCAAAACTTCTGTTAAAAAGGAAATCGACAGAGTACACTTGAAAATATTAAAGCAAAGAGAAGAAGATTCTTCTAACCGAGACTTCAAGCCCTCAAGCAAATCCCCTGCTTTTGAAAGCTCTCCTGTTTTAGCTAATGCCCATAATATCAACACATCAAGATGCAACTCTATGTACCAATTTTCCTGAATATTTAATACACTAGTAAATATCAGGTCTAGAAGATGCATATCTTATCATGTTATTGGTAAAGAACCAGGGAATTTAATCCACAGTTCCACACAAATTCATGGTTGACAGTGTTTTCATTTCAATTATGTGATTTTTTCACATATTCTGGTTCAATTACTAGTATAAGAAGTGATGTCTTGCACTTATCAGTACCACATGGCATAATCCGGTAATTTTCTAATACCAAAGAATCAGAGTAATAAAACAGCATACAGACATTTTCTGCGATTCTGCACAACTGAATGTAAATTACTATTTTGTCACCTCAGGAAACCATGAAATGACAGAGATAAAAAGCAACATCATAATTCTCAATCAAACTCTTTGTAACCTGAGTTTTAATTGCAAGTTTCTTTTGTGGTGATTATAGCATTACTTATATATAATGCTCTCATTCCAGCATCATAGTCCTTAAAGAAGCATGTCTATTGCTATGAAATTGTCACAAAAAATCCCACATTGATCTAAATATGCCCCAAGAAAGGCCAAGCATATACTTATGGCGAACATAGATAAAATACATCTACATTACTTTGCCATTTGAATATTTCAACTATTCTTTCTGTCATTGCCTGCCCATCATATTGGCATAATTTCTGCCCATCATTTAAATATTTCAACTATTCTCTCTGTCCATTATTATTATTAACCTTCTTTTTTGTTTTCTTTTTGTTTAATTCCTGCAGAGCAGCTTTTTTGTTTTTTTTTTAATCAGGATTTCTTTGGAACTATTATTTCAGTCATAGATGGATTATTCACTCTAAAAATGTCTAATCATATTGAAATATAGATAACAATAAAGGTGATAAGGTGTTACTTACATGATTTTTCAGATTACTTGCTAAGATCTTCAGGCGATCCTCAAAGATGCCAAGTTCACCGCGCACATCCACACGTAATAGTAAACCCAGAGCATTCAAGTACACCTATATGCATATGAAGTTAAGGCATGTAACAAGGAACCCAGGTCATGAGAGATGATGACAAAAATATACCTCTGCACACACAGCATCACTTCTTTCCAACTCCTTCCAGATACAATGATCATAAACCTCGAGGACTTTTCTTATGTAGCAGTGACCTTCCATGTAACAAAGAGCAACATGCCACCAATTGTGTGTGTACCTAAATGTTGAAACTATACATCGGTAAAAATGCAAAATGCTCATTAAAAAAGAATGGGGCTCTATGAATTTAAAATTTACACTGGGAATACTTAGTTGGATTGATATTCGTACATGAATGATGAACAAGAACTCCAGGAAGGCGAGCATTCTTCCATAAAATTTATTGCTTCCCTGAAACGACACTCATACTGAAGGGCATGACACAACTGCATGAGAACCCAACTGCTATGAGAACCATTGAAAAGAAGCATTACAAAATCTGGTGATATTGAAAAAGAACCATGGCCGGAGGGTATTACAGTAATAAGAAGAATAACTAAAAATATGCCAATACTCCTGTCAGGTACATAATTGAAAATTTAAGGCATTCATGATCTACCATTTCACAGTTTTGCTACTTTATAATTTGTCCATGCATTTAAGATAATGTCAGATGAGCTCAGAATTGCTGAAGGTTTCGACAGGATGCCACAAGGTTATATCTAAAAACAGTGAAGCTACTGGCATCTAATAATTACAAGTATTAAGTGGACTGAATTTATTAGAACTCACAGCATGCTGTGCCCAGTAGTCTTGCTTGTTGATCTGAAACCCCTTTTTTGCAGCTTCCTCAGCATCAGCCATCCGGCCGAGCTCTAGTAATGGAAAAGCAAGCATTCCGTAAATGTAACTTTCTTCTTGATTTTTGGGGAGAACCTATCAAACTTACAACCATTATACAACTGAATGGAACCCAGGTAAGTTACAATGAGTTATTAACATATACTGTCAAATTTGATATTTCATTTCAAGGGGGAAAAAAAAGATTTCATTAGACTGTAAGACTTGTTTCTATTCAATGTTACAATAAGGCCAAGTAACAAAGGACAAATTAAAAAAGTACCATTCCTCACTTTGATTAAGTTCATTACAAGGACAGAAATGAACCTGCTGAACAAGAGCTAGAGAAAAATCAGGTCGACCCATGTAGAAGCACAGCACCTGGGCTCTCTTCAAAGAACCCAAATCTTTAGGAAACTCTCTCAATAGCTGCATAGAATTAAACCTAAAATTTCAGATCAAGATTGGGCCCCATGTCAAGTAGTTAGTCACAAGACATAGTCAATGAAATGTGCTTCTTAAGAACTGCTTTGAACTTCATACCACTTCCAGCTATATTATGAAGGAATTTCTAGAACACACTTGCCCTTCCATTTATCCATAAACACTTGATACGATGACGTCTATATTTACTATGTTCAATTGTTCTCATAAATATGCTCTAGTTTAAACCCCAAGAATCATTTCATTATATATGGAAGCAAATTAGCTCCTACCTTCCATTTTTATTTAGAGGCACAAGAGGATAATTCCATGAACTGGTCATCTGTAATATGTTATATTCATTCATTGGCAACACAGTTACCTCTCTTCTATATTTACTTGGGATCACTCACTAGCTGGGTAGTGGTGGACTAAAGGGATATAGCCAAGAACGGGTACAGTCAAAAGAGGGAAAACTTTAATATAGGAACACTATCTTTGTCTACAGGTAAAATAATGATTAATCTAAATTCTACACCAATTGGCATCATAATATCACTAAGAGATAAAGTGCAAAACCTTAGCCCAAGAATACTCTTTTTAAAGATAATAGAAAAATCATGAGAACAAAAAGGAAACAATCAACCATTTTGTGGTAGGCTCAGAACCATCATAAGAGGAAAATAGACTGAAAGCGCTCTTTTGGGAGGATTTATTGCGAAGAGATGAGAGGAAGGCTCCACCGAAGCCCCCATCAGACAATAACAATCACTTTGCAGTTCTCACAAGAAGAATCATTAAAAAAGCGTGATTACCTTCGAGTGCAACTCAACAGCCACATCATCGTCTCTGTCCTCAGAGATCAAATAATTGACAGCATCAAAAACAGCTTTCTCATACGGGGTTGCTTTCTCCTACTCGACGAATTTCAATAAAGCCAAACCAAAATCAAAAAGTGCAGGTTATTTAACGAAGGCACAACTCTCTACAGGCCCCATACCTCTCTCCATATTCAAAAGGATTACAACAACAAACAAAGAATAGGACCCAGAAAATTATAAAAAAAAAAAAAAAACTTACGTGATGAGATTTGGCGGCTTGAGTATGTAACTGAGCTCTACAAGGGTCGGAGGAACAAAGGAAATGAGCAGCCAGAATGTTGGCCAAAACACAGTCTTTATCATGAAGAGGAGCTTCGAGAATCACGCTTCTATTCCTTCCATAAGTAAGTACCTTCATCAATAAAAACGAAACAAGGCCAGAAAATCAGAAAAGTAAAACCCTTGAGATTTTGCATCAAGAGGGGCAGAATAAAAGAGAGTAAAACCTGATAATAGTAGTCATTGATCGAAGAGATACAGGAATCAGAAGAGGTAGATACCTCATACCCCCACCTGTCCAATTTCACTCCTCTTTCCATTTCGCAATCTCAGGGTCTCTAAAATCTTCCAATGCATACAAAAGAAGCTGTCTTCTTTTTTACTACGTATCGACAAAGTTTTGGGGTCTTATTCAGGAAAATCTAGATGGGTATCCATGTCTTCATAGCTTTTTGCGAAGATGAAGGATACTCACCACATAAAAATGGATCAAACAAGATATAAATCCAAAACTATATGTTGACAAATGCTGAACCGTCTTGTATTTATAAAGAGATTAGGTTGTAAATTTATTAATTTAATTAATAAAATATCTGAATGTTTCCGAGCTTCAAGCCTATTACTGGATTTAGTGTGTTTACTTAGGAGTGAGAGAGGGGCAAGTGGCAGCAAAGGCCTGCTCCCGTTTGGTGCACTGTCACTCTGCTTTTATATATATATATATATATATACGTACTGTTTTTATTTTGAGAATTAATGAGATTTATTTTACAAAAATTTATAAATTTAAATAACATTCTTTTCTATAAAAAAATTAAAAGAGAATTTATAATTATACAGTTTTTACTTTTTACAAAATTTAGCTGTACTTAAAAAGTACAATGCTATGAATATCCAATAATTATGTTAATAGATAAAAACATAATATAGTAGTCAGAAATTAGAAATGAAATAAATTATAAATTTGAATGCGAAAACAAAATAATAGTATTAAAGTTTACATTTCATACACAATAATTTAGAATACCTAATAAAATTATGGAAATGATCCTTCTAAAAAAATAACGAAAAATTTAAAAAAATAAATGGAAAATAAACAATTAAATATTATATTCGCAACCCTTTTGTGAATTAGAGTTTGGATCTTGGTTCTCTTGATCTGAAATGGTTAATGAAAGAATGAGGTACACTAATCTAGTAAGAATGTCACACTACTCATCGACCGACACAGAACTAAAGGTTGGTAAAAATCATGAAAACAACTAATGGAACTCTTAATTTAAGTAAATTTATTTATCATAAATAAAATCATTTATTGTACACTTACTGTATCAAAATTTCCAAAACGGACATATAAAGGCAATAACACAACAATATCATAATCTCATATTCAATTAATCAAAATAAAAACTTTTTCTTTTAACATGACTACTCTTATCTATGGAGATTCATAAGTATGTTTTCAATACGCATAAACTCTTATTTAACATTGTTAACTAACCGGCTGTTTTCATACCCCGTCCGGTATGAGCACCAAAAATATCATTCCTCAATATTTTGTTCGATATGAGAGTGAAACGGATCGTCCGCATACCCTGTCCGGTATGAGCGTCAAAATAACAATCATCGATACCCCGTCCGTTATGAGACAACGTTCACGGTAGGATTTTCTATGTACCAAGTCCGTCCACCATCTCTCAAGATATCCAATAAGGTTATCATTCATTCATTCACTTAACCAAATAATTCTCTGTTTACATTTAATTTTCAGTTTTACAATTTAACTGTAAATTACGTAAAACCAGTAATACATGCATCAAAGAAATATAATTGAATCATCTTACCAACTTTAGCGTATTATCGTGCATTTAAAATTGTAAAATAAATCAATCAATTAAAACAAAATAAACAATGATAAATAACTAATTCTAACTCCATTAGTAATTTGTGATTAATTATCGAGATTTTCTAAATTGTACAAAATATCACATTATTTATAATTAAAGTTCAATTCCATAATAAGGAATAGGGTGAGGAATTATACTCGAATCGGTGTCCGAAATGCTAAACTTTCAGCTGCGCTTATTGGCAGTCCCTGGATTCCTGAGTTTTTCTTCGGAGATTAAAACACGCTTAAAATACTTAGAAATACTCCAAAAAACTAAAATCGATATTATAAACCCTTTTTGGCCAATTTTTGGATTCCGGCACGGCAGCGCCACCGTACTCCGACGACGGCACATCTGGCAGCAGCGGCAGTTTGCCTCGAGCTAGCCGTTTTCGGCCAGTTTCAATCGATTTCGATCAGTTTTATACTCATCGATGCGAGAAAACATGTTAAGCGGCATTAGTTGGCCGAAAAAAGTAAAAAAAGATAATCTTACTAGCGACAGAGTTTTTTGGTACGGCGGCTCCGCTGGTTTACCTTCACAGTTTACCTTCACAGTTGAGCGTTTTTCTTCGGTCAACCTGTAGGAAATAAAATGGTGAATACAATGGTAAAAATTTTGCACGAAACGGGAATCATAAAGGAACTCATCGGATGAGATTTTTTATTTTTTATGTGGCGGCACTGCTAGGCTTTACCCCGGATTTTCGGCTTATCTGCCTGTCTTTTTGCTTCGATTTGGCCATGAAGGTGTTTAAAATCAAATTTCGAGCAACTGGAAGACTTTTTTTTTGCGGTCAGAGGTGACTCTGGCACGGTGGTGGGCGGTGATCGACTCCCTTCCCAGCGACTGGTTCTTCTTCTTCGGGATGGGGGTTAACAAATAGGGTTAGGGTTTGATGTATAGTGAGGTATTTATATCCGTTTTCTTTTAATCTGCCCCGTTCACCGTGTTTGATCCAAACCGTCCGACCGCGTTTAAATAGGAAATGAATCTGAACCATTCATCGTGATTTGATCTGGACCGTACGATCGCATTTAAAGAGAGAACAAATTTGGGCTGATCATCGCGTTTAATCGCGATCGTCTGATCGTGCCTGAGGAGGAAACGGATTCGGACCGTCCACACGCGCGGGAACAAATCCAGATCGTCCGATCGCAGGCACGCGGATTGCCAGCGTGGCTCCTGCGTGGCACCGCATCAGCGTGTCTTGCCACGCGACACGCTCCGGTTCATCGGGACTGCTGATTAGGCGATTCTACGTGACATATTTTTCATAAATTATATTTTAACCCCATAGTTTTTAATTTTTCTTTCAAAAATACATTCAGAACCCAAATTTTAACCAATTTTTTTTAAAATTATTTTTAATTTCATCATACACTTATTCTTTTTTAATTTTTATATTAAATAAAAATTCTTAAATTTAAAAATTATATTTTATGTGTTAATTTTAAATATTTTAAAATTAATTTCGGATATTACACATGATTACACACAAATCTAGTAATTAAGTTACTAAAGGGTTGTTTGCTTTTTCCTTTTTTTTCAGTTTATGAAATTTAAGCTCTTCTGTGAAATAAATAAAATGTTATTCAAATAAAACTCTAGTTTTATTTCACTTGTAAGTTTAAGATAAAAAGTACATATATGCATATGTAATGCTGTAGTTGGACATCCTATACTTCAATTGCTCTTTGCAGCAAGGTCGGTTCGTCTCAACCAACAAAGAATTGCACCTTCTGTGATGTGAATGTTTTGAAAGTACGTTTATGTATATACACGTGTATATATATATATATATATAACTTTATAGGAAATTTCCATATGGGTGAAATTAGAATTTACAAGTGGTGTTTTCTTTTGTTTTCTTCACTTCAAACTAAGACAATCTAAAGATTATTTAACTGAAGATTTACATATGATATTGATAGGTTTCAATTGATTTGCTGATGAACATGATTAAAAGAAGAGCGACGTAGCCTCCACATAAAATAATTAAAGTTAAAATTTTAACATAATTAAGAAAATAAGTTCGAAGTTCATTAATTGAAATCTTTAAAAGCTATTATTTATTTGATAATGACAAAAATTAATGTTTGCTAATTTCATTTCATGATAAATTAAAATTGAGAAAAAAAAAAACAAATCTAGTAATCGTATGGAATAAAAATAACATATAAGAAACATTTTTGAAGATGTAATAATAAATTAAAATAAAATTTCAATATTCTCAAAAAACTTATTTTTAATTATAATTGAATCTCTACAAACACTAAATAGACATTTACTTTCATGAATAAACATACATAAGAACAAAGACAACAGTAACTTTCCAAGAACTACTCATAAAATGTCATGCCTGCCATTCCTGGCTTCCACTGTGAAGCCTGTGGTAGCACTATGACTAAAGGAAAACATCAACATACTACAGTAATTTGATAACATTATATGGTAACATTTCATAGTCAATTACCATAAAATGTCATTAATTTAGTGGTGAGAGTTATGCACCGAGTACAGGACCTAATGTTTTCGTACTAAAAAGAAAGAACCAAAAAAAGAAACAAAAGCATTCCCCAGTATCATATGAATTTCCCTTTTAACATAAAATGCTATAACTTTGTAAGACATTACCAGCAACAATCATCTATGCCATGTCAAATAGGAAACACATGGCCAAAACTACAACCAAAATCACCTCCAACATGAAGAGCCTACCCACAAATGCTTTTCGTGAAGGCAGAATAAACTAACCACCTTTGCAATAGCAAAAGCTAATAGATAGGACTCCATCCTACATGAAAACTTTTAATCATACATATATCAAATTGTACTAACAAGTAGTCTCCCAGTATGGTTATCAAAAGGATAAGGAGTAGTAACATAAAAATAACGAATTCAGCAAATCAAAGGCTAATATGTTTTCTGATTTCTGAATACTCGAACATAATGAGACATTGAATGATTAAAGCCTTCACTATTTAAATCAGCTTAGGGCGATAAGCAGATTGCTACAACGGGTACAAAGTAGATGCAAATGACCTAGTAAAAAAATCACCGAAATAAACTTGATACTTATATACTGAGTTACTCGCAGCAACTAAAGTTGAAGGCCTATGAAGGTGATGCAGCAAACAATGTGATATAAAATTGATCACTTGAATGCAAAAAAACAAACAAAATTAACTCACAAAACTGATGTAAAAAAGGCTGAGTAGGGTACTTTTGGGAGTGACTCCATTGATAAAAAATGAACAAGATAATACTGGATGACTAAGAAACACATAAGCAGCCAAAATAAAAGTCTAATCTACGGAAAACAATCATCATCAAGTAAAAAAATAAAAATTAAAACCCCAGATGTAGAACCAAATTTCAAATTACTCAAAAATGCGAAACATGAAAGTTATGATTCCGTAGAGTTCCTTACAGAATGGTCCTCTAGTTAAATACAAAAGCATAAATCATCATAATGTAGAATTTCCATAACAACTAAACCTCAAAAAACCACTTGAAAAATAATAAAAGCTTAAAAGCACACGGAGGGCATAATGAGAAGTAAACACCTCTCAAAACCCGAGCTTGGTGCGACGCCAGTGCGTGCGCTTCGCGTTGTACCTGAAACAGATCAAAAAACGGGATTTATAGATTTATTTTAAGCCAAAAGGAAAAACAAGAGATCAAAGAGTAAAAAGAAATAGAAAGGACCTGATGGTGTTGTCAGTACGCATGCGGATCCAGTGAGGGATGGGCCTATTCTGCCTCATCTTCTTGGCCAGCTTCTTCTTAATCATGAATGTCTTGTGTGACGGCTGTTTATGTTTTCAAATGTTAAAGCATAAAAAAGTATCAAAATACAGTTTTGATTTATTTGCATAATGAGTGTATTCACAAACACAGCATCTAGAGGTACCGTAATAGAGAGGTTGAGAGAGAAAGATTTACCATTTTCGCTTGAGGTGGGTCGATCGGCTACTAGGGTTTGGAATGAGCAGCAGACAGACGGAGCGAAAACCCTAGAGGTAAAGAAAGAAATGAGGGGGAATTTATATGGAGGAGAACGATTCGAGGGGTAGGGTATTAAGTTATCTGCGGGTGGATTTGGGCTACGTCTATTGATGGACTTGGGCCACTTGATTATCAACCTTCGGGAAAGTGCCTAAATTATGAAATATTTATTTATTTATTAAAGCAATGCCGCATAATTAGTTTCTAAAGTATAATAAGAATTTTTTTATTTAAAAAAAAAAAGGCATTTCATTTGGAAGTCACTCAAAAATAAAATAGATAAATTTTGCACCAGCCGGGAATCGAACCCGGGTCTGTACCGTGGCAGGGTACTATTCTACCACTAGACCACTGGTGCCTTCGTTGCGAGGGTTCTCGCTTAAATAAAATAATTCTTAACAAATAAATTCAACATAATATCGTTTTGATACCATTAAAAATATAAAACTCACGACCTCAGACCAACAAAAGAAAAACTCCTACTCCATAGATAAGTTCAGACGCAGGTGATTAAAAAGCTTACATCCCTGAAAGAACTTTGAGTGAACGGAAAGGTCTTGAAATGAAACATATATTTGATACAAGGTCATCTTCTCATCATATACAGAATTTTTATTCACAATTAGCACTGTGTATTCATGTGCTATTATTGTATACATTCATCAGCTCCACTAGCAAATCTATACTGTCAGACCGGGAAGAATTCCTCAAAAAATGGACAGGAGATATGTATGCCAATGAAAGAACTGTGTTAAAACTTTACTCCGAGTTTACAAAACTTCTGGGTTACCAGGATGTTTTGAAATCAGAAATTCTGACATATAATAACTTGAGATTGCTGACAGCCACCACCTTCTATTTATGTCAAATTCCCATTTCATGTGGTGACCGGTCAACTTGTCTTCATGCACAAGTGATTTCTAGTCAGTTCGATAAAAATAATGCCCAAGAACCAGCTTCCTCTCTCCATTGGGGTTGATTTTCGTAGGGTTTCCATAACTGTGCTTCATCTGTTTTGGGTCAAAACTCCAACCTAAGATGACAGAAATTCAACTCTGATGACCAAGCCCACTGCATCAATCCAAGTTCATCTTTTAGCTCAGAAAAAAGCTGAATTATTTGTCTATAGGAACGGTGTTCAGTACCTTCATATAGGGAACTCCTCATAGACAGCCACATTGAGATAGTCGACACACGCATACTGAAAATGCATTTCAGAGTACTTCATCCATCGTCAGTACCTTCATATAGGGAACTCATAGACAGCTATATTGACATAGTCGACACATGCATGCTGAAAATGCATATCAGAGCACTTGATCCATCATGTCGTCATCATAAATTTCAGACGCCCAGTGCACATATCAACTGTTCACCAAAAAAATAATGTATTCGTGTAAATAGTCTGGCTATCAAAATATTAAGAAAGTGTTCATTATCACTAGCACTAGGAGTCACCGACATGCTTAAAACTTCTTCAATTCACTTTTCCCAAACCACAGCTATTGTGTTCATGCATTTCATGCATTAAGTGTAAACTGGTGGTTTGTTCCCGTTCATGTGCATCCTTGCACGTTAATGTGCTTGCATGCTTATGGTCGAGGTTGGTTAATATGACCCATGCTTAACTTAGGCTTTTTAAACCCGTGTTTAACTTTGCTGTACCATAGACTATTCCTCAGTGAAGTCCAATATTCGCTTAATGCAACAAAGTAATTAAAAAGATGAACAAATACTAAAAAAAATATATTTTAAAAGGATGAACTATCGTGAAGAAAAGAGAAACCGATGAGATTCAAACTGTTACCATGTGTGACAACTTAGTGGAGACTACTAAAGGCAGCAGAGACCAGGAGGAAAAAATTTACCATGATGCTTAGAAGATTATAACCGATTCTGAAAAGAGACTTTCCTGCAGGTGTATGCGAATCAAAACTGAAACTCTGGCTGCCAGCTATTAGTTTTCATTGTCAGCCTCACCCACAAGGCACTTCTCTATAATTTCATCACAAGGATCCAGAATGGACTCTGTGCTCCCTTCTTCAAAATTTATATAATTAAAATAATTGTATATTTCTTTATTTGCAACTAATCCTTTCCTTCTCATCTCTTCAAAAAGTTCTCTTGCCTCCAAAAATTTCTTCCTCTTAACAAATCCCTTGATGAGGGCATTGTAGGAACTAGCAGAGAGATCAAATCCATTTCCAACCATTTCTTTGTGCAAAAACCATGCCTCTCTCATATTCCTAGCTTTACAATGCCCTTTTATTAAAATATTGTAAGTGTTTCCATCAGGCATCACTCCTCGAGAACACATGCCTCTATAAATACTTGTAGTTGCTCGCATGTCACGTTTAATGCAGTATTGTTTCAGAAGAGAATTGTATGTAGTTGCATTTGGCATTATACCCTTCTCCAACATCCAATTTAGTAGTCTCTCACCAACTTCTAGCATTTCAGACATACAAAACCCATTCATCAGGACATTGAACGTGACAACAGTAGGTTTAAGCCCTCTATCCAGCATCTCTCGCAAAAGCTCATGTGCATTAACCATCTGCCCTGCCTTACAGTAAGCATCCATTAGAGTGGTATAAGTAACAGTATCAGGATGAAGTCCTGTCACCTCCATATCCTCCATCAGCTTTTGAGCTTGTGCAATATTTCCCACTTTACATAAGCCATTAACAATTGCGTTGTAGGTACAGATATTTGGTTGAAGGCCCTTCCCACACATCTCATGAAGAAGCTCATTTGCTGTATCTACCTCCCCAAGTCTACAAAGGCCATCAACCAGAGCAGTATATGTGACAACATTTGGTGTACAGTGCATCTGAACCATTTGGTTGTGGACCAAAAAGGCCTTTTTGACTTCACCTGCCTTGCCATAGCCATCAATAATTGCAGTATATGTAACTTCATCTGGTTCAAACCCTCGACTAAGCATTTCATGAAAGAGTTTATCTGCTTCTGCCATCTTTCCTGTTTGGCACAAGCCACAAATCATGGCTGTATATGTTAACACATCAGGAATGATTCCTAAACCATGCATTTCATCAAACAACATATACGCAACTCCTGTATTTCCTTTCTTACAGAACCCGTCAATCAAAGTTGTATAAACCACATTATCAGGAAAAATTTTCCAATTTATCATCTCCCTAAAGAACTTCTCTGCTTCCAAGAGTCTACCTGTTCTGCAGAGAAGAAGAATTATGCTGTTGTAGGTATATGAATTTGGTTTCAATCCTTTTATTTCCATCTCTTCTATAAGCTTCAACACTGTTTGTAGCTCTCCAACATGAGAATATCCATCAATTATGGTACTATAACTTATAACATCAGGAACAATGCCCCTGAACTCCATTAGCAGGACTAAATGGTGGGCTTCTTTTACTTTCCCCAATTGACAAAGAGAATGAATAATAATGTTGTATGATTCTGTGTTCCAGCAGACACCTACATCAGGAAATTCGTTAAAAACCCGAATTGCCATCCCAACTCCATTGAAATTGTTCGATAATCGGCTGAGATAAAAATTGCAGGAATTAGCAGAGATGACTAATCCATAGTTCAACATTTTGTCAAAAACCTTTCTTGCCTCACCGAACATTCCAGCTCCAATGAGGACTTGGAAGAAAATATCAAATACATGAGGATTTGAACCCCAGTCCTTATATGTATAAATTAACCGCTCCAGAAAATAAGGGAAGCAATGATTAATATCCAAATTTGGTTTTTCCCAATAATCACGAATAAGCTTATGCGTCATTTTTAAATCCTTTGAAGCTGTGGCAATTTGAATAACAATGCAACGGGCTTCTAGTGTTGGTTCTCTGCGGATGCATGCCCAATCAAAGAAATTCAAAACCAGTCTATAGTCAGTCTTAATGTTCATGAGAATCCAAATAAAGTGATCAGGCCTGAACTTGGATTCATAAGGCTTTAGGATGCGACGGAGGGGCTCAAAGCGACGTAACTTTATTGCATTGGAGATTTGATGGACAAATTCAGAGTCTTTTATGGTGGGTTTCTTGGGGGAGTAATCAGGAAAAGGTCTAGCATTGGCTGACCTTGCATAATGAAGTCTTTGGCTTAGTCTTCTAAATAAGGAGACCTGAAAAGACTTTGGAGCAAAACAACGTTGGGACAAGAGCTGAAAAGAACAGCCAAGGGAGGAGATGGCACTCTTCTCCATAATCTTGAATGAAATCCATCATAAGAGATATTGAGAACCCTTGTTTGTTGATGCAGAAGCTTTCCTCCAAGTGGAGGAAAAGATGAAAGGGGTCTTCATAACTCCATCACAAGTGAATTACCATCTGTGATTCAAAATCTTCAAGCAATTAAAGTATATCCATTATATTCTTCATAATTACTGCGGAAGAACCTCTAGAAAGTTGGTATCTCTTAGAAATCTAATACTCCGTCATGAAACTGATATTAACTGAGAACAAATAAAAAGGAGTTGAGAAAAGAGCAAGCACTCTGGACAAATTAGCTTAAACGTTTTCTTCTTATAAACAAATACATTAATACAAAAAAAATATAGCAAAACTAGTCCAATTCCACATTCAAAGCAAATCTACATCAGAATGATGAGACACAAACCACTCCAGTTACTCATCCCAATAAGCCTCGACTCAGTGTAATTACACAACAAAAGAAGCTAACCAATTAAAAGTTCCAGTTTTTTATCTTTGCCACCCCAATAAGCATCTAGAAGCTAGCAAGCAGAAATGAAAAAATTTGATCACGTAAAACCAATGAAAAGTTAAGAAAACATTTTGTTGCAAACTTCACGATACAAATTTTCCCACAAAATCTTATAAAAAAATTATCTGAGTAAACCTTAATCCTAAAAATTCATCCTCTTTCGAAACGAATCCAACTTTTCTCAGACACGTTCCATCAAACACCCTCTGTGCTAGCCTTAGCGTCCAGACAGGCAAAAAGCAACAGAGTAATGCCCAAAATCTCAAAAATCCATGGTCCGTAAACTAACTACCAATCCCAATCAACTTAGAAATTGAAACTCATGTCCTCCATTAACCTCGTACCTTAACAAAGAAACCCACCTGTACAATGCTAGCGTATTTCAGCAGGAGGATATACCAACCGCCATAGAAGGAAACAATAAGTAAAGAAAAGAGTCCTCGACAATATCTTGAAGCCAACAAATAGCAACAAGCTTCAGGCTTAGCGTTTGCCCTTGAGAAAAAATTTGTACTCAGACAACAATCTTGAAGCATTTGTTGATCGCCTCCAGAGTTTGAACACGAACACATACCGCTCCACATCATTTTAGCTCGTCTAAACAGAACCCATGACCCGGAACCCGAATCATTCGGATATCCAGCTCAATATGTATGGACTATGGTCGACGCAAAACTAGTTTTAAGGTCCATGGGGCCAGTAATCGACTATAAAAATTTTAATATTAAATTTCTCAACCCAACTGATTTTTTATGAACAATTTAAATAATTTAATGAACAGAGTGTCAATAATAATTCACCAAAAATAAATAGAAATCGGATTATTTGAAAATTCCATGTGAAGGGTTCCCACTAAGCAAAAAAGCATGCTTTTGCCTTTAATTTTAAGTATGAAAAATTATTATTGAAACAAAAACGATTGAACCCTTATTATAATTTAATCAAACTAATGCAGGGATGTATCTTCTAGACTCTCGAGGTGATATATATATATATATAAATATATCTGTTAGGAATGATGATCACGAACATTAAAAATGAAGATGGGGAAAAAGCTAGTTCAAATTAATAATGTAAGTATAGTAATGGCCTTATTTTTTCAGCCCATTTCTTTCTTATCCTTTATTTGATTCCATTTGCCTTTGCCTTTATTGGGTTTTTGCTTTGACTGTTAGCCATGTTTTGAGGGCTCACTTGCCACCACGTTTTACTTTTTTTTTTTTTTTTTTTAAAAAAAAAAGAGTTTAGAATAAAATTATAACTTTTCGTTTCAAAAATCTAATTTTTCTTCTCTTTTTTGGAATTGTTTTTTTAAAAATCACAACTTCATTTCACCCCAACCAACACCGAAAGTCATAAAAGTGAAGTCAATCCCGCTAAGGAAGCAAGACGCATGCCAACACCTTATTTTCCATTTGGACCATTCTTTACTTCATTAAATAAATTAGTTTTAATATT